>JAPZQD010000052.1:0-81393 GCA_036971965.1 Nyctalus aviator | reverse complement strand
TTTAAGTAAATAAAAGAGGTTTCATGCACTGTTTATTGTGTTCTTAACTCTAATTAAGGATTTCCTGGATCTTAGATACCTTTTCTCCATGGAGAATTGCTTTGGAAAATTGGTTTCAGCTGTCTTAACCAGTTCTCATCAATTTACTGACATTTTCTCTGAATTATTCATGTTTTCACATAGTTTCCTATATTCGGTCTTCTTTGCCAAGTATAAGCATTATCCACATATATAAACAACTTCCTACACACTGTCATGAACAGAAGAATTCTAGAATACTGTCCCTCAACTGTTATAGAGTGTAATGCCTCATTACAGTGAACTATAAGGCTTTCCAAAGCTGCTTAATGTGTTTATTTCTCTATTTCAATGGTATTCTGCCTTGTATGACACACATTTACCATTCTAGGCTCATTTAAGTAAAAATATGTGATTCAAACACTGTTTAATGTGATCTGAACTGTAATTAAGGCTTTCCTGGATTATGGATACCTTTTATACACAAACAAAAGACTTGGAGAATAATTTTATCATGTTTTATGCGAGTCCTCATCAATTTACTGTTATTTTCCCAGAATTAATGATATTTTCTTGTAGTTTCTAACATTAGGTCAGAAATAAGCATTGGGAACATGGACAAACAACTACCTAAACACGGCTATGAACCTTAACAGCTTGGGAACATTGTCTCTAAACTATGTAATAGAGTTTAATGATACATTTCAGTAAAGTGTAATTAAAAGCTACTCAATTTGCTGATTTCTCTCTTTCAAGCCTTGTGTGACACACATGTAAATTTCCAGACTACTTTAAGTAAATAAAAGAGGTTTCATACACTGTTTATTGTGTTCTTAACTCTAATTAGGAATTTCCTGGATGTTAGATACCTTTTCTACACTAAGAACTGACTTGGATAATCTGTTTCTGCTGTTCTAAACCAGTTCTCATCTATTTACTGCCATTTTCTCTCAATTATTCATGTTGTCCCATTTGTTTATTTTCTCTTTAGCTTCCATTGCCCTAGGGGCAGTATCAGTGAAGAAGTTCTTTTGGCATATGTCTGAGATTTTGTTGCTTGTGGATGCTTCTAGTATTTTTATGGTTTCCCTCTGATGTTTAAGTCCTGTATCCATTTTGAGTTTATTTTTGTGTATGGTGTAAGTTGGTGATCTAGTTTCATTCTTTTGCATGTATCTGTCCAATTTTCCCAACACCATTTATTGAAGAGACTGTCTTGACTCCATTGTATATTCACGCCTCCTTTGTCAAATATTAATTGAGCATAGTGATTTGGGTTGATAACTGGGTTCTTCATTGGATTCCATTGATCTATATGTCTGTTCTTGTGCCAGTACCAGGCTGTTTTGAGAACAGTGGCTTTCTAATACAGTTTGAAGTCTGGTATTGAGATCCCTCCTACTTTACTCTTCTTTCTCAGGAATGCTGTGGCTATTCAGGGTCTTTTATTGTTCCAAATGAACTTTTGGAGAGTTCTTTCTAGGTCAGTGAAATATGCCGTTGGTATTTTATTTTATTTATTTTTATTTATTTATTTATTTATTTATTTATTTATTTTTTAAAAAAATTTATTTTATTTTATTTTTTTAATTAATTAATTAATTTATTTTTACATATTTTAATGATTTTTTTGCCCCCTTCCCTCCCTCCCACACAACCCCTCTCTCTCCAGAGTTTTATGCCCATTGGATGTACTTATATGCATGTATACAAGTCCTTCAGTTGATCTATTATCTCCCCCAGATCCTCCTCCCTTCCCTGCTGAAATTTGACAATCTGCTTGTTGCTTTACCGTCTCTATATCTATCTTTTGGATTATCTGCCGTTGGTATTTTAATGGGGAGTGCATTGAACCTATAGATTGCTTTAGGAAGTATGGACATTTTGATGATGTTGATTCTACCAATCCATGAACATGATATGTTCTTCCATCTGTTTATATCTTCCTATATCTCTTTTTTCAGTTTCGTGTAGTTTTCTACATATAGGTCCTTAACTTCCTTAGTTAAGTTTATTCCTAGGTATCTTAATTTTTTTGGTGCGATAGTAAATGGAATTCCTTTTTTGTCTCAGTTTCTATAAGTTCGCTGTTGGTGTATAAAAATGCCATAGATTTCTTGGCGTTAATTTTGTATCCTGCTACATTGCCAAATACATTTATTAAGTCAATTAGTTTTTTAATGGAGATTTTTGTTTTTTTTATATACAATATCATGTTGTCTGCAAATAAGGATAACTTTACTTCTTCTTTTCTAATTTGGATGCCTTTTATTTCCTCCTCTTGTCTAATTGCAATGGCTAGTACTTTCAGTACTACGTCAAAGAGGAGTGGTGACAGTGGGCATCCCTGTCTTGTTCCTGTTCTTAAAGGGAATGGTTTTAGTTTTTGCCCATTGAGTATGATGTTGGCTGTGGGTTTATGGTATATAGCTTTTATTATGTTGAGGTATGATCCTTGTACTCCCACCTTGTTGAGAGTTTTTATCAGGAAAGGGTGTTGGATTTTATCAAATGCTTTTTCTGCATCAATTGATATGACTATATGGTTTTTATCTTTCAATTTGTTTATGTGATGTATCACGTTTATTGATTTGCAGATATTAAACCAACCTTGCATTCCTGGAATAAATCCGACTTGGTCATGGTGTATGAGCTTTGTGATGCTCTGCTGGAGCCGATTTGCTGGAATTTTGGCATCTATGTTCATGAGGGATATTGGCCTGTAATTCTCTTTCATTGAGTTGTCTTTATCTTGTTTTGGTATTAGGGTGATGCTGGCTTCATAGAAGGAGTTTGGAAGTGTTCCTTCCTCTTGATTTTTTTGGAACAGTCTGAGGAGGATAAGTTTTAGTTCTTCCTTGAATGTTTGGTAAAACTCTCCTGTGAAGCCATCTGGTCCTGGGCTTTTATTTACTGGAAGCTTTTTGATGACTGTATCAATTTCTTCCCAAGTCACTGGTCTATTGAGATTTTTAGATTCTTCCTGATTGAGTTTTGGAAGTTTGTATTTTTCTAGGAATATGTCCATTTCCTCCAGGTTGTTCAGTTTGTTGGAATGGAGTTGTTCGTAGTATTTTGTAACAATCCGTTTTATTTCGGTGGGGTCTGTTGTTATTTCACCTCTTTCATTTCTGATTTTGTTTATTTGGGTCCTCTCTCTTTGTTTCTTGGTTAGCCTGGCTAGAGGACCATCTATCTTGGTTATTCTTTCAAAGAACCAGCTCTTGGTTTTGTTAATCTTATGTATTGTTTCTTTGGTCTCAATGTCGTTTATCTCCACTCTGATTTTTGTTATTTCCTTCCTTCTGCTTACACTGGGGTTTTCTTGTTGCTCTTTTTCTAACTCTTTGAGTTGTAGAGTTAGATCATTTGTTACCATTTTTTCTAGTTTCTTGCAATAGGCTTGTAGGGATATGAACTTTCCTCTCAAAACTGCTTTTGCTTGTGTCCCATAGATTAGGGATAGTTGTGTTTTCATTGTCATTTGTTTCCAGGATGTTTTTAATCTCTTCCTTGATTTCTCTGGTAACCCAGTCCTTGTTTAATAGCATGCTGTTTAGTCTCCATGTGTTTGATTCCTTTGGATTATTTTTATTGAAGTTAAGTTCCAGTTTTATGCCATTATGGTCTGAGAAGATGCTTGATATGATTTCTATCTTCTTGAATTTGAAGAGACTTTGCCTATGTCCCAAAATGTGCTCTATCTTTGAGAATGTCCCATGTGCGCTTGAGAAAAATATATATTCTGTGGCTTTGGGGTGGAATGTTTTGAAGATATCGATTAATTCCATCTGGTCTAGCGAGTCATTTAGGATTGATATTTCTTTGCTGATTTTTTATTTAGATGATTTGTCAAAGGGTGACAGTGGGGTATTAAAATATCCTACTATGACTGTATTGCTATTAATCTCTCCCTTAATGTCCTCCAGCAGTTTTTTCATAAATTGGGGAGCTCCCGTATTGGGTGCATATATATTTACCAGGGTTATTTCTTCTTGTTGGATTGCTCCCTTTAGTATTATGAAGTGGCCTTCATTATCTCTTGTTATGTCCTTCACTCTGAGATCTAATTTGTCAGATATAAGTATTGCTACCCCATCTTTTTTTTCATTTCCATTTGCCTGGAAAACCTTTTTCCATCCCTTCACCCTCAGTCTGTGTGCATCTTTTTTCTGAGGTGGGTTTCTTGTACACAACAGATATATGTGTCTTGTTTTCTTGTCCAATCTGTTACCCTATGTCTTTTGATTGGAGCATTTAGTCCATTTACATTTAAAGTTATTATTGATAGATACTTATTTGACACCATCTTTATTCTATACCCCTGTGTTCCTTTTTTGCTTTCTATTTCTTTAATTTTACAGTAGACCCTTTAGCATTTCTTGCATTGCTGGTTTGGTGGAGATAAATTCCCTTAGTCTGTTTTTGTCTTTGAAGCTCCTGATTTCACCTTCACTTTTGTTTGCTAGCCTTGCTGGGTACAGTATTCTTGGATTCAGACCCTTCCTTTGCATGACTTTGTATATTTCATCCCATTCCCTTCTGGCCTGATAAGTTTCGGTGGAGAAGTCAGTTGCTAATCTGAAGGGGGTTCCTTTATATGTAACTTTCTCTCTCTCTCTCTGGCTGCTTTTAAAATTCTTTTTTGTCGTTGGTGTTTGCCAGCTTAATTATAATGTGTCTAGGGGTCGGTTTTCTGAGGTTCATTTTGCTTGGGACTCTGTGAGCATCTTGGATTTGTGTGGGTTTTTTCTTCTCTATCTCAGGAAAGTTTTCTGTCATTATTTCTTGAAATACGTTTTCCATGTCTTCCTCAATTCCCTTTCCTTCTGGAACCCCTATTATTCTAATATTGTTTTGTTTTGTATTGTCCCAAAGTTCCCTTAGACTTTCCTCCTGTTTTTTTTTAATTTTTTTCCCAGAAGCTGTTCTAATTGGGTATTTTTTTCCATCTTGTCTTCTAGCTCGCTGAGGCGGTCCTCTGCTTCTTCTAATCTACTCTTGATGCTTTCTATTGAGTTCTTTACAGTAGCGATGTCATTTTTCATTTCTTCTTGGTTCTTCATTTCCTCTTGGTTCTTACTCATATTATCAAATTTGTCTTCCATTCTTTCTGGCCATCTTATGATCATTACTCTGAATTCTTGCTCTCGTAGGTTGCTTGCTTCTATCTCGTTTACTTCCTTTTCTGGTGAAGCCTGCTTTTCTTTCATATGCAGGCTGTTTTTGGGTCTCCCCATTATTTAGGATGTCTGGTTGTGTAGTTCTCTCTCTTCTGCTTTGATTTAAAGGCACAAATTACAACACAACCAGGTACTACACACAAGGCCCTGAATAGAAATGTGTTTGTAATATTAATAACCACCAATAAAGTTGACTAGAACCCAGCTAACATAAACATACAATCAGACAAAAAGAATAGGCAAATCAATCTTATATAAAAAAAGCATACAACTTCAGTATAGTCACCATTCAACATACAACTTTAAAGAGTTATATAGAAAGACTGTTTTTTTGTTTTGTTTTGTTTTTAGGACAACTGCGAGGGAGGTGTGAATGGGCTTGGAGCAGGTAGTTGGAAATTAGATATATACAAGTAGGGTGAAATTTTAGGAGGGGGTAAAGAGAAGGAATGGGGATAATCTAGAGCAGGAAAGGGTTAAGATAAAGGGGGTACCAAAGGAAAAGATAAGAGAGGGTGAAGGCATAAAGGTAGGGTTGAGATAGAATAAAGCATTGGAGAAGGAAAGATAGATAAAGACTGTAGAACAGTAATCCTGAAATAATATATATATATATATATATATATATATGAAGAAATAAAAATAATAAAAATAAACAAAAGAAAATAAGATGAAAAAAGTAAATTAGTAGCAGTAATAGTGTTGATTACGTATACAATGTAGTAATTAAAAAGATAAAATCAAGTGAGGAAAAAAATAGTTTCTTGAGTAAACCTTGCAAATAATGAGAACCAAAATAAAAAACAAATACTTAAAAAATTTAAAAAAATTTAAAATTTAAATGAAATTTGCAGTAATGAAGGTCATTCGCTTCCTCTATTGTTATGATCCAGTCCTGATTTTTAGGGAGGTTTTGCTTTGTTTTTATTACACTAGAGTCAATTTGTAAATTAGCCTCTGCGGGCATTGTTTCTAGGTTGACTTCCCAGACTCTAGAGCCTCTCAGCTTTTTTTTTTTTTTTTGTCCTCTTTGAAGTAGGATCTACAGAGGGGGGAGGGGGCAGGTCCAAGCAACTGCAATCTCTTGCAACTCTCCGATATCCCTCCGAGCCAGATCCAAATGTGTTGCTCTTTAGATATCTCCCCTGTCAGAAGCCTGCCCCACTTTCACGGGTGACAACCGCCCAACAGCTGGGGCTTCCACTTATAATCACAGCCCTTGTCCTTCAGCTTTCCTATGCCTTGTGCGCGTGCAGCCCTTTGTCTTCCCCTCCAGCACTCTCCACCCTCTTCCTGCGAAATCTGACATTTTCGCCAAGCAGTGGGGCACTCCTGTGGGGCCCGGTGTTCACACCGCCTGGGATCCGTGTTCTGGGGGTCACAGCTGCTTGGTGGTTGCTGCAGTTGTGCATATTCAGGCCTCTGACACGATCTTATATTCCTCTCAAGATGGTGAGGCTTCCCTGTCCAAGCCGGCAGGTAGTTCCAGGAAGGGATGCAGCCCACGTGGGTCCCTCCCTGTGAAGGGTACCCCTGACAGCGGCCCCCCTGCTATTTCTTCTGGCCTTCGCTGTCTCCCGGGTTGCTAATAAATACTCACAGCTCAACAGCATCAGCTGCTCTCTCTTTCTGCTTCGGGACCAGGCTCAGAATCCTCCCAACTATTCTTCCGCCATCTTTTGTCCTTCAAGATACCTTTTCTACACTAAGAATTGACTTGGAGAACCTGTTTCTGCTGTTCTAAACCAGTTCTCATCAATTTACTGCCATTTTCACTGAATTATTCATGTTTTCATGTAGTTTCCTATATACGGCATTCTAGTCCAAGTATTAACATTGACCACATATATAAACAACTTCCAACACACTGTTATGAGCAAAGGAAGCCCGGAAATATTGTCCCTCAACTATGATATAAAGTGTAATGCTACATTACAGTAAACTGTAAGGCTTTCAAAGCTCAGGAACATTTTCTCTCAAGTATGTTATAGAGTTTAATGATACATTTCAGTAAAGTTTTAGGCTTTCAAAGCTCCTCAATTTGCTTATTTCTCTCTTTCAAGCTTTGTGTGACATATATTTAAGGTTCAAGGTTCCTTTAAATAAAAAAATATATGATTCATACACTGTTTAATGTGCTCTCAACTTGAATTAAGGAATTCTTGGATGCTGATACCTTTTCTACACTAAGAACTGACTTGGAGAATCTCTTTCTGCTGTTCTAAACGAGTTCTCATCCATTTGCTGCCATTTTCTCTGAATTATTCATGTTTTTATATAGTTTCCTATATTCGGCCATCTTGACCAAGTGTAAGCATTGCCCATAAATACAAACAACTTCCTACACACTGCTACGAACAGAAGAAACTGGAGAACACTGTCCCCCAACTATGTTATAGAGTGTAATGCTACATTACAGTGAACTGTATTGCTTTCCATCATTGCTCAATTTGCTGATTTCTCTCTTTCAAGTCTTGTGTGACACACATGTAAAGTTCTACGCTACTTTAAGTAAATTAAAGAGGATTCATACACGGTTTATTGTGTTCTTAACTATAATTAAGAATTTCCTGGATGTTAGATACCTTTTCTGCACTTAGAACTGACTTGGACAATCTGTTTCTGCTGTTTTAAACAAGTTCTCATCTATTTACTGCCATTTTCTCCGAATTAGTCACGTTTTCATGTAATTTCCTATATCCGGCCTTCTCATCCAAGTATTAGCATTGCCCACATATAGAAAGAACTTCCTACACACTGTTATAAGCAGAGGAAGCCTGAGAACATTGTCCCTCAAATATGATATAGAGTGTAACGCTACATTACAGTGAATGTAAGGGTTTCCAAATCTTGGTAACATTGTCTCTCAAGTAAGATATAGAGTTTAATGATACATTTCAATGAGGTGTTCGGCTTTTCAAAGCTACTCAGTAGATTAGTTCTCTATTTAAAGCTTTGTGTGACAGACATTTAAGGTTCTAGATTTCTTTAAGTAAAAAATATAGGATTCATACACTGTTTAATGAGCTCTCAACTGGAATTAAGGAATTCCTGGATGTTAGATACCTTTTCTAAACTAAGAACTGACTTGGAGAACCTCTTTCTGCTGTTCTAAACAAGTTCTCATCTATTTACTGCCATTTACTGTGAATTATTCATGTTTTCATATAGTTTCCTATATTCAGCCATCTTGACCAAGTGTAAGCATTGCCCATATATACAAAAAACTTCTTACACACTGCTACGAACAGAATAAACTGGAGAACACTGTCCCCCAACTATGTTATAGAGTGTAATGCTACATTACAGTGAACTGTATTACTTTCCATCGTTACTCAATTTGCTGATTTCTCTCTTTCAAGCCTTGTGTGACACACATGTAAAGTTCTACACTACTTTTAGTAAATAAAAGGGGTTTCATACACGGTTTATTGTGTTCTTAACTATAATTAAGAATTTCCTGGATGTTAGATACCTTTTCTGCACTTAGAACTGACTGGGACAATCTGTTTCTGCTGTTTTAAACCAGTTCTCATCTATTTACTGCCATTTTCTCCGAATTAGTCACGTTTTCATATAATTTACTATATCCGGCATTCTCATCCAGGTATTAGCATTGCCCACATATAGAAACAACTTCCTACACACTGTTATAATCAGAGGAATCCTGAGAACATTGTTCCGCAACTATGATATAGAGTGTAATGCTACATTACAGTGAATGTAAGGCTTTCCAAATCTTGGTAACATTGTCTCTCAAGTAAGATATAGAGTTTAATGATACATTTCAATGAGGTGTTCGGCTTTTCAAAGCTACTCAGTAGATTAGTTCTCTATTTAAAGATTTGTGTAACATACATTTAAGGTTCTAGATTTCTTCAAGTAAAAAATATAGGATTCATACACTGTTTAATGAGCTCTCAACTCGAATTAAGGAATTCCTGGATGTTAGATACCTTTTCTACACTAAGAACTGACTTGGAGAATCTCTTTCTGATGTTCTAAACAAGTTCTCATCTATTTACTGCCATTTACTGTGAATTATTCATGTTTTCATATAGTTTCCTATATTCGGCCATCTTGACCAAGTGTAAGCATTGCCCATATATAAAAACAACTTCCTACACACTGCTACGAACAGAAGAAACTGGAGAACACTGTCCCCCAACTATGTTATAGAGTGTAATGCTACATTACAGTGAACTGTATTGCTTTCCATCGTTGCTCAATTTGCTGACTTTTCTGTTTCAAGCCTTGTGTGACACACATGTAAAGTTCTACGCTACTTTTAGTAAATAAAAGGGGTTTCATACACGGTTTATTGTGTACTTAACTATAATTAAGAATTTCCTGGATGTTAGATACCTTTTCTGCACTTAGAACTGACTTGGACAATCTGTTTCTGCTGTTTTAAACCAGTTCTCATTTATTTACTGCCATTTTCTCCGAATTAGTCATGTTTTCATGTAGTTTCCTATATTCGGCCTTCTCGTCAAAGAATTAGCATTGCCCACATATAGAAACAACTTCCTACACACTGTTATAAGCAGAGGAAGCCTGAGAACATTGTCCCTCAACTATGATATAGAGTGTAATGCTATATTACAGTGAATGTAAGGCTTTCCAAATCTCGGTAACATTGTCTCTCAAGTAAGTTATAGAGTTTAATGATACATTTCAATGAGGTGTTCGGCTTTTCAAAGCTACACAGTTGATTAGTTCTCTATTTAAAGCTTTGTGTGAAATACATTTAAGGTTCTTGATTTCTTTAAGTAAAATATATAGGATTCATACACTGTTTAATGAGCTCTCAACTCGACTTAAGGAATTCCTGGATGTTAGATATCTTTTGTAAACTGAGAACTGACTTGGAGAACCTCTTTCTGCTGTTCTAAACAAGTTCTCATCTATTTACTGCCATTTACTGTGAATTATTCATGTTTTCATATAGTTTCCTATATTCGGCCATCTTGACCAAGTGTAAGCATTGCCCATATATACAAAAAACTTCCTACACACTGCTACGAACAGAATAAACTGGAGAACACTGTCCCCCAACTATGTTATAGAGTGTAATGCTACATTACAGTGAACTGTATTACTTTCCATCGTTGCTCAATTTGCTGACTTCTCTCTTTCAAGCCTTGTGTGACACAGATGTAAAGTTCTACGCTACTTTTAGTAAATAAAAGGGGTTTCATACACGGTTTATTGTGTTCTTAACTGTAAATAAGAATTTCCTGGATGTTAGATACCTTTTCTGCACTTAGAACTGACTTGGAGAATCTGTTTCTGCTATTTTAAACCAGTTCTCGTCTATTTACTGCCATTTTCTCCGAATTAGTCATTTTTTCAAGTAGTTTCCTATATCCGGCTTCTCGTCCAAGTATTAGCATTGCCCACATATAGAAACAACTTCCTACAAACTGTTATAAGCAGAGGAAGCCTGAGGACATTGTTTAATGAGCTCTCTACTCAAATTAAAGTATTCCTGGATGTTAGATACCTTTTCTACACTAAGAACTGACTTGGAGAATCTCTTTCTGCTGTTCCAAACGAGTTCTCATCAATTTACTGCAATTTTCTCTTAATTATTCATGTTTTCATATAGTTTCCTATATTCGGCCATCTTGACCAAGTGTAAGCATTACTTAAAGAAGACCAGAACTTTACATGTGTGTCACACAAGGCTTGAAAGAGAGAAATCTGCAAATTGAGCAACAGTTCACTGTAATGTAGCATTACACTCTATAACATAGTTGAGGGACAGTGATCTCCAGTTTCTTCTTTCATAACAGTGTGTAGGAAGTTCTTTGTCTATGTTGGCAATATTTATACTTGGAGAAGATGGCCGAATATAGTAAACTACATGAAAACATGAATAATTCGGAGAAAATGGCAGTAAATAGATGAGAACTGGTTTAGACGAGCAGAAACAGATTCTCCAAGGCAGTTCCTCATGTAGAAAATGTATCTAACATCCAAGAATTCCTTATTTCAAGTTGAGAACACATTAAACAGTGTGTGAACCCTATATTTTTTATTAAAAGGAACCTAGAACCTTAAATATATGTCACACAAATCTTGAAAGAGACAAATAAGCAAATTGAGTAGCTTTGAAAAGCCAAACACGTCACTGAAATGTATCATTAAACTCTATAACTGACTCGAGAGACAATGTTCCCGAGCTTTGGAAAGCTTTGCATTCACTGTAATGTAGCATTACACTCTATATCATAGTTGAGGGACAGTGTTCTCGAGTTTCTTCTGTTCATAACAGTGTGTAGGAAGTTATTTGTACATATGGGCAATGCTTATACTTGGACAAGATGGCCAAAAATAAGACAGTATATGAAAATCTGAATAATTCAGAGAAAACGGCAGTAAATAGATGAGAACTCGTTTAGCACAGCAGAAACTGATTCTCCAATTCAGTTCTTAGTGTAGGAAAGGTATCAAAGATCCAAGAAATTCTTAATTAGAGTTGAGAGCACATTAAACACTGTATGAATCCTATATTTTTTAATTAATGGAGCTTAGAACTTTAAATATATGTCACACAAAAATTGAAAGAGAGAAATAATCCCATTAAATTGCTTTGAAAAGCCTAACACCTCACTGAAATGTATCATTAAACTCTATAACATACTTGAGAGACAATGTTCCCGAGCTTTGGATAGCTTACAGTTCACTGTAATGTAGCATTACACTCTATAACATAGTTGAGGGACAGTGTTCTCGAGTTTCTTCTGTTCATAACAGTGTGTAGGAAGTTGTTTGTATATGTGAGCAATGCTATTACTTGAACGAGAAGGTCAATTATAGGAAACTATATGAAAATATGAAGAATTCATAGAAAATGGCAGTAAATAGTTGAGAACTGGTTTAGAAGAGCAGAAATAGATTCTCCATGTCAGGTCTTAGAGTAGAGAAGGTATCCAATATCCATGAATTCCTTAATTCCAGTTGAGAGCACATTAAACAGTGTATGAATCCTATATTTTTTAGTTAATGGAGCCTAGAACCTTTAATTTATATCACACAAAGCTTGAAAGAGAGAAATAAGCAAATTGAATAGCTTTTAATTAGTATTCACTGAAATGTATCATTAAACTCTAAAACATAGTTGAGAGGCAAAGTTCCCGAGCTTTTCAGGTTCATAACAGTGTGTATGTAGTTGTTTGTCCATATTCCCAATGCTTATTCTTGGTCTAATGCTAGAAACTACAAGAAAACATCAGTAATTCTGAGAAAATTAGTGTAAAGAGATGAGAACTCGCATAGAACATGTATAAAACACTTCTCTAAGTCTTTTGTTTGTATATAAAAGGTATCTACGATCCAGGAAAGCATTATTTAGAGTTCAGATCACATTAAACAGTGTATGAATCATATATTGTTTACTTAAATGAGCCTAGAACAGTAAATGTATGACATATAAGTCAGAATAGCATTGAAATAGAGAAATAAACCCATTAAGCAGCTTTGGAAAGCCATACTGTTCACAGCAATGTAGCATTACACTCTATAACATAGTTGAGGGAAAGTGTTCTCGAGCTTCTTCTGTTCATAGCAGTGTGTAGCAAGGTGTTTTTGTATGTGAGCAATGCATATACTTGGACAAGAAGGACGAATATAGGAAACTATATGAAAATATGAATAATTCAGAGAAAATGTCAGTAAATTGATGAGAACTCATTAAGAACAGCTAAAGCCAATTGTCCAAATCAGTTCTTAGTGTAGAAAAGGTATCTAAAATCCGGGAAATACTTAATTAGAATTAAGAACACAATAAACAGTGTTTGAAACCTCTTTTATTTACTTAAATTAGCCTAGAATTTTACATGTGTGTCACACAATGCTTGAAAGAGACAAATCAGCAAATTGAGCAAATTGGAAATCAATGCAGTTCACTGTAATGTAGCATTGCACCCTATAACATAGTTGAGGGACAGTGTTCTCGAGTTTCTTCTGTTCATAACAGTGTGTAGGAAGTTGTTTGTATATGTGGGCAATGTTTATCTTGGACAAGATGGCCGAATATAGGAAACTACATGAAAACATGAATATTTCAAAGGAAATGGAAGTAAATAGATGAGAACTAGTTTAGTACACCTGAAATGAATTCTCAAAGTCAGTTCTTAGTGTAGAAAAGGTATCTAACATCCAGAAATTCCTTAAATAGAGTTGAGAGCAAATTAAACAGTGTATGAATCCTATATTTTTTTACCATAATGAGCCTAGAACTTTAAATGTATGTCACACAAAGCTTGAAATACTGAAATAACGCAAAAAGTTTCTTTGAATAGCCTAACACCTCTCTGAAATGTATCATTAAACTCTATAACATACTTGAGAGACAATGTTCCCGAGCTTTGGAAAGACTTACTGTTCACAGTAATGCAGCATTACACTCTATAACATAGTTGAGGGAAAATGTTCTCGGGCTTCCACTGCTCATAACGGTGTCTAGGAAGTTGTTTGTATATGTGGGCAATGCTTATACATAGACAATTAGGCCAAATATAGGAAACTATATGGAAACATAAATAATTCAGAGAAAATGGAAGTAAATCGTTAAGAACTTGATTGGTACAGCTGAAACGAATTCTCCAATTAAGTTCTTAATGTAGAAAAGGTATCTAACATCTAGAAATTCCTTAATTAGAGTTGAGAGCATATTAAACGGTGTATGAATCCTATATTTTTTACTTAAATGAGCATTGAACTTTAAATGTATGTCACACAAAGCTTGAAAGAGAGAAATAAGGAAATTGAGTAGCTTTGAAAAGCCAAACACCTTACTCAAATGTATCATTAAACTCTATAACTTACTTGCGAGACAATGTTACCGAGCTTTGGAAAGCCTTACATTCACTGTAATGTAGCATTACACTCTATATCATAGTTGAGGGACAATGTTCTCAGTCTTCCTCTGCTCATAACAGTGTGTAGTATGTTGTTTGTTTATGTGGGCAATGTTAATACTTGGACAAGAAGGCAGAATATAACAAACTACATGTAAACATGAATAATTCAGTGAAAATGGCAGTAAATAGATGAGAACTGGTTTATAATAGCAGAATCAGATTTTCCAATTTAGTTGTTAGTGCAGAAAATGTATCTAGAAGGACGAAAGATGGCAGAAGAATAGATGGGAGGATTCTGAGACTGGTCCCGAAGCAGAAAGAGAGAGAAGCTGATGCTGTTGAGCTTTGAGTATTTATTAGCAACCTGGGAGACAGGGAAGGCCAGAAGAAATGGTTGAGGGACCGCTGTCAGAGGTACCCCTCACATGGATGCACCCATGTGGGCTGCATCCCTTCCTGGAACTACCTGCCGGCTTGGATGGGGAAGCCTCACCATCTTGAGAGTAATATAGGATCGTGTCAGAGGCCTGAATATGCACAACCGCAGCAACCACCAAGCAGCTGTGACCCCCAGAACACGGATCCCAGGCGGTGTGAACACTGGGCCCCACAGGAGTGCCCCACTGCTGGGCGAAAATGTCAGATTTCGTGGGGAGAGGGTGGAGAGTGCTCGAGGAGAAGATAAAAGGGTGCGCGCGCACAAGGCACACGGAAGCTGGAGGACAAGGGCGGTGATTATAAGTGGAAACCCCAGCTATTGGGCAGGTGTCACCCGTGAAAGTGCAGCGGGCTCCTAACAGGGGAGATATCTAAAGAGCAACACATTTGAATCTGGCTTGAAGGGATATCGGAGAGTTGCAAGAGATTGCAGTTGCTTGGACCTGCCCCCTCCCCCCTCTGTAGATCCTACTTCAAAGAGGACAAAAAAAAAAAAAAAAGCTGAGAGGCTCTAGAGTCTGGGAAGTCAACCTAGAAACACTGCCCCCAGAGGCTAATTTACAAATTGACTCTAGAGTAATAAAAACAAAGCAAAACCTCCCTAAAAATCAGGACTGGATCATAACAATAGAGGAAGCGAATGACCTTCATTACTGCAAATTTTATTTAAATTTTAATTTTTTTTAAATTTTTAAATATTTGTTTTTTATTTTTGTTCTCATTATTTGCAATGTTTACTCAGGAAACTATTTTTTTCCTCTCTTGATTTTATCTTTTTAATTACTACATTGTATACGTAATCAACACTATTACTGCTACTAATTTACTTTTTTCATCTTATTTTCTTTTGTTTATTTTTATTATTTTTATTTCATCATATATTATATATATATATATTATTTCAGGATTACTGTTCTACAGTCTTTATCTATCCTTCATTCTCCAACGCTTTATTCTATCTCAACCCTATCTTTATGCCTTCACCCTCTTTCTGATCTTTTCCTTTGTACCCCGTTTATCTTAACCCTTTCCTGCTCTAGATTATCCCCATTCCTTCTCTTTACCACCTCCTAAAATTTCACCCTACTTGTATATATCTAATTTCCAACTACCTGCTCCAAGCCCATTCACACCTCCCTCGCAGTTGTCCTAAAAACAAAACAAAACAAAAAAACAGTCTTTCTCTCTAACCCTTTGAAGTTGTTTGTTGAATGGTGACTATACTGAAGTTGTATGCTTTTTTTTTATAAGATTGATTTGCCTATTCTCTTTGTCTGATTGTATGGTTATGTTAGGTGGGTTCTAGTCAACTTTATTGGTGGTTATTAATATTACAAACACATTTCTATTCAGTGCCTTGCGTGTAGTACCTGGTTGTGTTGTAATTTGTGCCTTTAAATCAAAGCAGAAGAGAGAGAACTACATAACCAAACATCCTAAATAATGGGGAGACCCAAAACAGCCTGCATATGAAAGAAAAGCAGGCTTCACCAGAAAAGGAAGTAAACGAGATAGAAGCAAGCAACCTATGAGAGCAAGAATTCAGAGTAATGATCATAAGATGGCCAGAAAGAATGGAAGACAAATTTGATAATATGAGTAAGAACCAAGAGTAAATGAAGAAGAACCAAGAAGAAATAAAAAATGACATCGCTACTGTAAAGAACTCAATAGAAAGCATCAAGAGTAGATTAGAAGAAGCAGAGGACCGCATCAGCAAGCTAGAAGACAAGATGGAAAAAAATACCCAATTAGAACAGCTTCTGGAAAAAAAAATTAAAAAACAGGAGGAAAGTCTAAGGGAACTTTGGGACAATACAAAACCAAACAATATTAGAATAATAGGGGTTCCAGAAGGAAAGGGAATTGAGGAAGACATGGAAAACGTATTTCAAGAAATAATGACAGAAAACTTTCCTGAGATAGAGAAGAAAAAACCCACACAAATCCAACATGCTTACAGAGTCCCAAGCAAAATGAACCCCAGAAAACCGACCCCTAGACACATTATAATTAAGCTGGTAAACACCAACGACAAAAAAAGAATTTTAAAAGCAGCCAGAGAGAGACAGAAAGTTACATATAAAGGAACCCCCTTCAGACTAGCAACTGACTTCTCCACTGAAACTTATCAGGCCAGAAGGGAATGGGATGAAATATACAAAGTCATGCAAAGGAAGGGTCTGAATCCAAGAATACTGTACCCAGCAGGGCTAGCAATCAAAAGTGAAGGCGAAATCAGGAGCTTCACAGACAAAAACAGACTAAGGGAATTTATCTCCACCAAACCAGCAATGCAAGAAATGCTAAAGGGTCTACTGTAAAATTAAAGAAATAGAAAGCAAAAAAGGAACACAGGGGTATAGAATAAAGATGGTGTCAAATAAGTATCTATCAATAATAACTTTAAATGTAAATGGACTAAATGCTCCAATCAAAAGACAAAGGGTAACAGATTGGACAAGAAAACAAGACCCATATATCTGTTGTCTAAAAGAAACCCACCTCAGGAAAAAAGATGCACACAGAATGAGGGTGAAGGAATGGAAAAAGGTTTTCCAGTCGAATGGAAATGAAAAAAAAAAGGATGGGGTAGCAATACTTATATCTGACAAATTAGATCTCAGAGTGAAGGACATAACAAGAGATAATGAAGGCCACTTCATAATACTAAAGGGAGCAATCCAACAAGAAGAAATAACCCTGGTAAATATATATGCACCCAATACGGGAGCACCCCAATATATTAAAAAACTGCTGGAGGACATTAAGGGAGAGATTAATAGCAATACAATCATAGTAGGAGATTTTAATACCCCACTGTCACCCTTTGACAAATCATCTAAACAAAAAATCAGCAAAGAAATATCAATCCTAAATGACTTGCTGGACCAGATGGAATTAATCGACATCTTCAGAACATTCCACCCCAAAGCCACAGAATATATATTTTTCTCAAGGGCACATGGGACATTCTCAAAGATAGAGCACATTTTGGGACATAGGCAAAGTCCCTTCAAATTCAAGAAGATAGAAATCATATCAAGCATCTTCTCAGACCATAAGGCATAAAACTGGAAATTAACTACAATGAAAAAAATCAAAAGAAATCAAACACAGGGAGACTAAACAGCATGCTATTAAACAAGGACTGGGTTACCAGAGAAATCAAGGAAGAGATTAAAAACATCCTGGAAACAAATGACAATGAAAACACAACTATCCCTAACCTATGGGACACAAGCAAAAGCAGTTTTGAGAGGAAAGTTCATATCCCTACAAGCCTATTGCAAGAAACTAGAAAAAATGGTAACAAATGATCTAACTCTACAACTCAAAGAGTTAGAAAAAGAGCAACAAGAAAACCCCAGTGTAAGCAGAAGGAAGGAAATAACAAAAATCAGAGTGGAGATAAACGACATTGAGACCAAAGAAACAATACATAAGATTAACAAAACCAAGAGCTGGTTCTTTGAAAGAATAACCAAGATAGATGGTCCTCTAGCCAGGGTAACCAAGAAACAAAGAGAGAGGACCCAAATAAACAAAATCAGAAATGAAAGAGGTGAAATAACAACAGACCCCACCGAAATACAACGGATTGTTACAAAATACTACGAACAACTCCATTCCAACAAACTGAACAACCTGGAGGAAATGGACATATTCCTAGAAAAATACAAACTTCCAAATCTCAATCAGGAAGAACCTAAAAATCTCAATAGACCAGTGACTTGGGAAGAAATTGAAGCAGTCATCAAAGAGCTTCCAGCAAACAAAAGCCTCACACTAGAGGACTACACAAGGGAGTTTTAACAAACAGTCAAGGAAGAACTAAAATCTATACTCCGCAGATTATTCAAAAAATTCAAGGAACACTTCTAAGCTCCTCCTATGAAGCCAGCAGCACCCTAACACCAAAACGAGATAAAGACAACTCAATGAAAGAGAATTACAGGCCAATATCCCTCATGAACATAGATGCCAAAATTCCAGCAAATCGGCTCCAGCAGAGCATCACAAAGCTCATACACCATGACCAAGTCGGATTTATTCCAGGAATGCAAGGTTGGTTTAATATCTGCAAATCAATAAACGTGATACATCACATAAACAAATTGAAGGTTAAAAACCATATAGTCATATCAATTGATGCAGAAAAAGCATTTGATAAAAATCCAACACCCTTTCGTGATAAAATCTCTCAACAAGGTGGGAGTACAAGTATCATACCTCAACATAATAAAAGATATATACCATAAACCCACAGCCAACATCGTACTCAGTGAGCAAAAACTAAAACCATTCCCTCTAAGAACAGGAACAAGACAGGGATGCCTATTATCACCACTCCTCTTTGACATCTTACTCTAAGTACTAGCCATTGCAATTAGACAAGAGGAGGAAATAAAAGGCATCCAAATTGGACAAGAAGAAGTAAAGTTATCCCTATTTGCAGACGACATGATATTGTATATAAAAACCCAAAAGATCCATTAAAAAACGAATTGACTTAATAAATGAATTTGGCAATGTAGTAGGATACAAAATTAACGCCAAGAAATCTATGGCATTTCTATACACCAACAGCGAACTTATAGAAACTGAGACAAAAAAAGCAATTCCATTTACCATCGCACCAAAAAAATTAAGATACCTAGGAATAAACTTAACTAAGGAAGTTAAGGACCTATATGAGGAAAACTACACTACACTGAAAAAACAGATAGAGGAAGATGTAAACAGATGGAAGAACATATAACATGTTCATGGATTGGTAGATTCAACATCATCAAAATGTCCATAATTCCTAAAGCAATCTATAGGTTCAATGCACTCCACATTAAAATACCAATGGCATATTTCACTGACCTAGAAAGAACTCTCCAAAAGTTCATTTGGAACAATAAAAGACCCCGAATAGCCACAGCAATCCTGAGAAAGAAGAGTAAAGTAGAGGGATCTCAATACCAGACTTCAAACTGTATTACAAAGCCACTGTTCTCAAAACAGCCTGGGACTGGCACAAGAACAGACATATAGATCAATGGAATCGAATCGAGAACCAAGTTATCAACTCAAATCACTATGCTCAATTAATATTTGACAAAGGAGGCATGAATACACAATGGAGTCAAGACAGTCTCTTCAATAAATGGTGTTGGCAAAATTGGACAGATACATGCAAAAAAATGAAACTAGATCACCAACTTACACCATACACAAAAATAAACTCAAAATGGATACAGGACTTAAACATCAGATGGGAAACCATAAAAATACTAGAAGCATCCACAAGCAACAAAATCACAGACATATGCCAAAAGAACTTCTTCACTGATACTGCCCCTAGGGCAATGGAAGCTAAAGAGAAAATAAACAAATGGGACTACATCAAAATAAAAAGCTTTTTACAGCAGAAAAACCATCAACAAAACAACAAGAAAGCCCACTGTGTGGGAGAGCATATTTGCAAATGTTACCACTGATAAAGGTATAATCTCCCTCATCTACAAACAGCTTATACATCTAAATAAAAGGAAGATGAATGATCCAATTAAAAAATGGGCAAGGGACCTAAATAGAATATTTTCAAAAGAAGACAGAAGGAAGGCCAAAAGGCACATGAAAACATGCTCAAAGTCACTAATTATCTGAGAGATGCAAATCAAAACAACAGTGCGGTACCATCTCACACCTGTCAGAGTGGCCAACATCAACAAATCAACAAATGACAAGTGTTGGCCAAGTTGTGGAGAAAAAGGAACCCTCCTGCATTGCTGGTGGGAATGCAGACTGGTGCAACCACTGTGGAGTACAGTGTGTAGTTTCCTCAAAAAACTGAAAATGGAACTCCCATTGGAACCAGCAATCCCACTCCTAGGAATATATCCCAAGAAGCTAAAAACACCAATCAAAAAGGATATATGCACCCCTATGTTCATAGCAGCACAATCTACAATAGCTAGAATCTGGAAACAGCCCAGGTGCCTGTCAGCAGATGATTAGATAAAAAAAACTATGGTACAACTAGACAATGGAATACTATGCTGCCATAAAAAAATAATTCTCATCATTTGCAGCAACCTGGATAGAACTAGAGAACATCATGCTGAGTGAAATAAGCCAGTCAATGAAAGAGAAATACCACACGGCCTCACTCATTTATGGATATTAAAGAACATTATAAACTGACAAACCAAAAGTCAGATATAAAGACAGTAAAGCAACAAGCAGAGGGTAAAATTACAGCAGGGACAGTAGGGAGATCTGGGGGAGATAAGAGATCAACCGAAGGACTTGTATACATGTATATAAGTACAACCAATAAACAGAGAACTCTGGGGAGGGATGGAATGTATGGGAGGGGGTGAGTTAAAATATGTACAGGGATAATAATTTAATAAAAATATTAAAAAACAAACAAACAAACAAACAAACAAAAAAGGCAAAATGGAAGAAAGAAAAAAAAGAATTTCCTGGACATTAGATACCTTTTCTACACTAAGAACTGGCATGGAGAATCTGTTTCTGCTGATCTAAACCAGTTCTCATCTATTTACTGCCATTTTCTCCAAATTATTCATGTTTTCATGTAGTTTCCTATATTCGGCCATCTTGTCCAAGTACCTGCATTGCCCACATATACAAACAACTTCCTACACACTGTTATGAACAGAAGAAGCTGGAGAACACTGTCCTTCAACTATGTTATAGAATGTAATGCTACATTACAGTGAATTATAAGGCTTTCCAAAGCTTCTTAATATGTTTATTTCTCTATTTCTATGGAATTCTGACTTGTATGACACACATTTACCATTCTAGGCTCATTTAAGTAAACAATATAAGATTCATACACTGTTTAATATGATCTGAACTCTAATTAAGGCTTTCCTGGATCATAGATAAATTTATAAACAAACAAAAGACTTGGAGAATTGTATTATACATGTTCTATTCGAGTTCTCACCTATTTACTGTTATTTTCCAAGAATTACTGATGTTTTCTTGTAGTTTCTAACATTAGACCAAGTATAAGCATTGGGAACATGGACAAACAACTACCTAAACACTGTTATGAACCTGAAAATCTCGGGAACCTTGTCTCTCAACTATGTTTTAGAGTTTAATGATACATTTCAGTGAAGAATAATGAAAAGCTACTCAACATGCTTATTTCTCTCTTTCAAGCTTTGTGTGACATACATTTAAGGTTCTAGCTTCCTTTAAGTAAAAAATGTGGGATTCATCCACTATTTAATGTGCTCTCAACTTGAATTAAGGAATTCTTGGATGGTACCTAACTTTTCTACATGAAGAACTGCCTTGGAGAATCTCTTTCTGCTCTTCTAAAGCAGTTCTCATCTATTTACTGCCATTTTCTCCAAATTTTTCATGTTTTCATGTAGTTTCCTATATTCCGCCTTCCTGTCCAAGTATAACCATTGCCCACATATACAAAAAACTTCCTACACACTGTTATGAACAGAAGAAACTCCAGAACACTGTCCCTCAACTATCTTATAGAGTGGAAAGTTACATTACTGTGAACTGTAATGCTTTCCAACGTTGCTCAATTTGCTGATTTGTCTCTTTCAAGACTTTGGGACACACATGTACAGTTCTATGCTACTTTAAGTAAATAAAAGAGGATTCATACACCGTTTATTGTGTTCTTAACTCTAATTAAGAATTTCCTGGATCTTAGATACTTTTTCTACACTAAGAACTGATTGGAGAATCTGTTTCTGCTGTTCTGAACAGTTCTCATCTATTTAATGCCATTTTCTCCGAATTATTCATGTTTTCATATAGTTTCCTATATTTGGCCTTCTTCTCCAAGTATAAGTATTGCCCACATATAGAAACAACTTCCCACACACTGTTATGAACAGAAGAAGCTCGAGAACACTGTCCCTCAACTATGTTATAGAGTGTAATGCTACATTACAGTGAAATGTAAGGCTTTCCAAAGCTTTTAATGGGTTTATTTCTCTTTTTCAATGGTATTCTGACTCGTATGGCATACATTTACCGTTCTACGCTCATTTAAGAAAACAATATATGATTCATACATTGTTTAATTTGATCTAAACTCTAATTAAGGCTTTCATGAATCGTAGATAACTTTTATACACAAACAAAAGACTTGGAGAAGTGTTCTATACCTGTTCTATTTGAGTTCTCACCTATTTACTGTTATTTTCCCAAAATTATTCATGTTTTCTTGTAGTTTCTAACATTAGACCAAGAATAAGCATTGGGAACATGGACAAACAACTACCTAAACACTGTTATGAAATTGAAAAGCTCAGGAACATTGTCCCTAAACTATGTAATAGAGTTTAATGATACATTTCAGTGAAGTGTAATTAAAAGCTACTCAATCTGCTTATTTCTCTCTTTCAAGCTTTGTGTGACATACATTTAAGGTTCTAGCTTCCTTGAAGTAAAAAATATAGGATTCATACCCTGTTTAAAACGATCTCAAATTGAATAAGGAATTCTTGGATGTTAAATACCTTTTCTACACTAAGAACTGACTTGGAGAATCTGTTTCTGCTGTTCAAACCAGTTCTCATCTATTTAATGACATTTTCTCGCAATTATTCATGTTTTCATGTAGTTTCCTATATTTGGCCTTCTCGTCCAAGTATTAGTTCTTTCCCCATATACAAACAACTTCATACACACTGTTCTGAGCAGAGGAAGCCCAAGAACATTGTCCCTCAACTATGATATAGAGTGTAATGCTACATTACAGTGAACTGTAAGACTTTCCAAAGCTAGGGAACATTGCCTCTCAAGTATGTTATAGAGTTTAATGATATATTTCAGTGAGGTGTTAGGCTTTGTAAAGCAACTTAATGGGCTTATTTCTCTCTTTCAAGCTTTGTGTGACATACATTTAAAGTTCTA
This sequence comes from Nyctalus aviator, assembly GCA_036971965.1. Classification (NCBI taxonomy): domain Eukaryota; kingdom Metazoa; phylum Chordata; class Mammalia; order Chiroptera; family Vespertilionidae; genus Nyctalus; species Nyctalus aviator. Next base: position 57,962 of record JAPZQD010000052.1, on the reverse strand, counting down.
GGCTCCTTTAAGTAAAAAATATAGGATTCATACACTGTTTAATGTTCTCTCAACTCTAATTAAGAATTTCCTGGATCTTTGATACATTTTCTACACTAAGAACTGACTTGGAGAATCAGTTTCTGCAGTTCTAATCGAGTTCTCATCTATTTACTGCCATTTTCCCTGAATTATTCATGTTTTCATATAGTTTCCTATATTCGGCCATCTTGACCAAGTATAAGCTTTGCCCATATATACAAAAAACGTCCTATACACTGTTATGAACCGAAGAAACTCGAGAACACTGTCCCTCAACTATGTTATAGAGTGTAATGCTACATTACAGTGAACTGTATTGTCTTCCAACGTTGCTCAATTTGCTGATTTCTCTCTTTCAAGCCTTGTGTGACACACATGTAAAGTTCTAGGCTACTTTAACTAAATAAAAGAGGTATCATACAATGTTTATTGTGTTCTTAACTCTAATTAAGAATGTCCTGGATGTTGGATACCTTTTCTACACTAAGAACTGACTTGGGGAATCTGTTTCTGCTGTTCTAAACAAGTTCTCATCTATTTACTGCCATTTTCTCTGAATTATTCATGTTTTCATGTAGTTTCCTATATTCGGCATTCTCATCCAAGTATTAGCATTGCCCACATATACAAACAACTTCCTACACACTGTAATGAGAAGAGGAAGCCTGAGAACATTGTCCCTCAACTATTATATAGAGTGTAATGCCCCATTACAGTGAATGTAAGGCTTTCCAAAGCTCGGGAACATTGTCTCTCAAGTAAGTTATAGAGTTTAATGATACATTTCAGTGAGGTGTTTGGCTTTTCAAAGCTACTCAATTTGCTTATTTCTGTCTTTCTAGCTTTGTGTGACATACATTTAAGGTCCTAGCTTCCTTTAAGTAAAAAATATAGGATTAATACACTGTTTAATGTGCTCTCAACTTGAATTAAGGAATTCTTGGATGTTAGATACCTTTTCTACACGAAGAACTGCCTTGGAGAATCTGTTTCTGCTCTTCAAAACCAGCTGCTTAATGTGTTTATTTCTCTATTTCAATGGTATTCTGCCGTGCATGACACACATTTACCATTATAGGCTGATTTAAGTAAACAATATATGATTCATACACTGTTTAATGTGATCTGAACTCTAATCAATGCTTTCCTGGATCGTAGATACTTTTATACACAAACAAAAGACTTGGAAAAGTGTTTTATCCACGTTCTATGCGAGTTGTCATCTACTTACAGTTATTTCCCAGAATTACTGATGTTTTCTTGTAGTTTCTAACATTAGATCAAGAATAAGCATTGGGTACATGGACAAACAATTACCTAAACACTGTTATGAACCTGAAAAGCTTGGGAACATTGTCTCTGAACTATGTTTTAGGGTTTAATGATACATTTCAGTGAAGAGTAATTAAAAGCTACTCAATTTGCTTATTTCTCTCTTTCAAGCTTTGTGTGACATACATTTGAGGTTCTAGGTTCCTTGAAGTAAAAAATATAGGATTCATACACTGTTTAATGTGCTCTCAACTTGAATTAAGGAATTCTTGGATGTTAGATTCCTTTTTGACACTAAGAATTGACTTGGAGAATCTCGTTCTGCTTTTCTAAACCAGTTGACATCTATTTACTGCCATTTTCACTGAATTATTCATGTTTTCATGTAGTTTCCTATATTCGGCCTTCTCGTCCTAGTATTAGCATTGCCCACATATACAAACATCATCGTACATACTGTTATGAGCAGAGGAAGCCTGAGAACATTGTCCCTCAACTGTGATATAGAGTGTAATGCTACATTACAGTAAACTGTAACGCTTTCCAAAGCTGCTTAATGAGTTTATTTCTCTATTTCAATGGTATTTTGCCTCGTATGACACACATTTACCATTCTAGGATCATTTAAGTAAAAATATGTGATTCATACACGGTTTAATGTGATTTGAACTCTAATTAAGATTTTCCTGGATTGTAGATATGTTTTATACAAAAATAAAATAGTCGGAGAATTGTAGTATACATGTTTTATGCAGTTCTCATCAATATACTGTTATTTTCCAAAAATTAATAATGTTTTCTTGTAGTTTCTAAAAATTAGGCCAAGAATTATCATTGGGAACATAGACAAACAACTACCTAAACACTGCTATGAACCTGGAAAGCTCGAGAACATTGTCTCTCAACTATGTTTTAGAGTTTAATGACACATTTCAGTGAAGTGTAATTAAAAGCTACTCAATTTTCTTATTTCTCTCTTTCAGTCAATTTGTGACATACATTTAAGTTTCTAGGTTCATTTAAGTAAAAAATATAGAACTTATACACTGTTTAATGTGCTCTCAACTTGAATTATGGAATTCTTGGATGTTGGATACCTTTTCTACACTAAGAACTGATTTGGAGAATCCATTTCTGCTGTTCGAAAGCAGTTCTAATCTATTTACTGCCATTTTCTCTGAATTATTCATATTTTCATGTAGTTACCTATATTCGGCCATCTTCTCCAAGTATATATATTGCCCACATCAGCAAACAACTTCCTACACACTGTTATGAACAGAAGAAACTCGAGAACACTGTGCCTCAACTGTGCTATAGAGTGTAAAGTTACATTACAGTGAACTGTAATGCTTTCCAACGTTTCTCAATTTGCTGATTTGTCTCTTTCAAGACTTTATGACACACATGTACAGTTCTAGGTTACTTTAATAAATAAAAGTGGTTTCATACAAAGTTTATTGTGTTCTTAACTCTAATTTAGAATTTCCTGGGTCTTAGATACTTTTTCTACACTAAGAACTGACTTGGAGAATCTTTTTCTGCTGTCCTAACCAGTTCTCATCTATTTACTACCATTTTCTCTGAATTGTTCATGTTTTCATATAGTTTCGTATATTTGGCCTTCTTAACCAAGTATAAGTATTTCCCATATATCCAAAAAACTTCCTACACACTGTTATGAACAGAAGAAGCTCAAGAACACTGTCCCTCAACTATGTTATAGAGTGTAGTGCTACATTACAGTGAACTGTAAGGCTTTCCAAAGCTGCCTGATGTGTTTATTTCTCTATTTCAATGGCATTCTGACTAATATGGCATACATTTACCTTTCTAGGCTTATTTAAGTAAACAATATATTATTCATACACTGTTTAATTTGATCTGAACTCTAATTAAGGCTTTCCTGGATCGTAGATAAATTTTATACACAAACAAAAGATTTCGAGAAGTGTTTTATACATGTTCTATTGGAGTTCTCACCTATTTATTGTTATTTTTCCAGAATTTCTGATGTTTTCTTGTAGTTTCTAACAATAGACCAAGAATAAAAATTGGGAACATGGACAAACAACTACCTAAACTCTGTTATAAACCTGAAAAGCTGGGGAACATTGTCTCTCAACTATATTTTAGAGTTTAATGATACATTTCAGTGAAGTGTAATTAAAAGCTACTTAATTTGCTTATTTCTCTCTTTCAAGCTTTGTGTGACATACATTTAAGGTTCTGGATTCCTTTAAGTAAATAATATAGGATTCATACACTGTTTAATGTGCTCTCAACTTGAATTGAGGAATTCTTTGATATTTGATACCTCTTCTACACTAAGATCTGACTTGGAGAATCTGTTTGTGCTGTTCTAAACTAGTTCTCATCTATTTACTGATATTTTCTCTGAATTATTCATGTTTTAATGTAGTTTCCTATATTCGGCCTTCTCGTCCAAGTATTAGCATTGCCCACATAAACAAACAACTTCCTACACACTGTTATGAGCAGATGAAACTGAGAACATTGTCCCTCAACTATGATATAGAGTGTTATGCTATATTACAGTGCACAGAACTACTTTCCAAAGCTCTGGAACATTGTCTCTCAAGTATGTTATACAGTTTAATGATACATTTCAGTAAAGTGTTACGCTTTTCAAAGCTACTTAATTGGCTTATTTCTGTCTTTCAAGCTTTGTGTGACATACATTTAAATTTCTACGCTCCTTTAAGTAAAAATATCGGATTCATACACTGTTTAATGTGCTCTCAACTCGAATTAAGAAATTCTAGGATGTTAGATTCATTTTATACAATAAGAACTGACTTGGAGAAAACTCTTTCTTTTCCTCTACACCAGTTCTCATCTATTTACTGCCATTTTCTCCAATTATTGTTTTCATATAGTTTCCTATATTCGGCCTTCTTATCGAAGTATAATCGTTGCCCACATATAAAAACGACTTTCTACCCACTTTTATGAATAGAAGAAGCTGGAGAACACTGTCCCTCAACTATGTTATAGAGTGTAATGCTACATTACAGTGAACTGTAAGACTTTCCAAAGTTAGGTAACAATGTCTCTCAAGTATGTTATAGTTTAATGATACATTTCATTGAGGTGTTAGGCTTTTCAAGGCTACTTAATTGACTTATTAATGTCTTTAATGCTTTGTGTGACATACATTTAAAATTTAAGGCTCCTTTAAGTAAAAAATATCGGATTCATACACTGTTTAATGTTCTCTCAACTCTAATTAAGAATTTCCTGGATCTTTGATACATTTTCTACACTAAGAAATGACTTGGAGAATCAGTTTCTGCAGTTCTAATCGAGTTCTCATCTATTTACTGCCATTTTACCTGAATTATTCATGTTTTCATATAGTTTCCTATATTCGGCCATTTTGACCAAGTATAAGCTTTGCCCATATATACAAAAAACTTCATACACACTGTTATGAACCGAAGAAACTCGAGAACACTGTCCCTCAACTATGTTATAGAGTGTAATGCTACATTACAGTGAACTGTATTGTTTTCCAACGTTGCTCAATTTGCTGATTTCTCTCTTTCAAGCCTTGTGTGACACACATGTAAAGTTCTAGACTACTTTAACTAAATAAAAGAGGTTTCATACACTGTTTATTGTGTTATTAACTCTAATTTAGAATTTCCTGGATCTTAGATACCTCTTCTACAATAAGAACTGACTTTGAGAATCTGTTTCTGCTCTTCTAAACCAGTTCTCATCTATTTACTGCCATTTCCTCTGAATTATTCTTGTTTTTATGTAGTTTTCTATATTCGGCCTTCTTGTCCAAGTATTATCATTGCCCACATATACAAACAACATACTACACACTGTTATGAGAATAGGAAGCCTGAGAACATTGTCCCTCAACTATGATATAGAGTGTAATGCTACATTATAGTGAACTGTAAGACTTTCCAAAGCTAGGGAACAGTGTCTCTCAAGAATGTTATACAGTTTAATGATACATTTCAGTGAGGTGTTAGGCTCTTCAAAGCTATAAATTGGCTGAATTCTTTTTTTCAAGGTTTCTGTGACATACATTTAAAGTTCTAGGCTCCTTTAAGTAAAAAATATAGGATTTATACACTGTTTAATGTGCTCTGACTCAAATTATGGAATTCCTGGATGTTGCATACCTTTTCTACACTAAGAACTGACTTGGAGAATTGATTTCAGCTGTTCTAAACGAGTTCTCATCTATTTACTGCCATTTTCTCTGAATTATTCATGTTTTCATGTAGTTTCCTATATTCGGACATTTTGACCAAGTATAAACATGGCCCATATATACAAACAACTTCCTACACACTGTTAGGAACAGAAGAAACTCGAGAGAACTGTCCTTGTACTATGTTATAGAGTGTAATGCTACATTACAGTGAACTGTATTGCTTTCCAATTTGCTCAATTTGCTGATTTCTTCTTTTCAAGCCTTGAGTGACACACATGTAAAGTTCTAGGCTACTTTAAGTAAATAAAAGAGGTTTCATGCACTGTTTATTGTGTTCTTAACTCTAATTAAGGATTTCCTGGATCTTAGATACTTTTTCTGCACTGAGAACTGCTTTGGACAATTGGTTTCAGCAGTTTTAAACCAGTTCTCATCAATTTACTGGCATTTTCTCTGATTCATTCATGTTTTCACATAGTTTCCTATATTCGGCCTTCTTGTCCAAGCATAAGCATTACCCACATATATAACAACTTCCTACACACTGTCATGAACAGAAGAAGCTTGAGAAGACTGTCGCTCAACTATGATATAGAGTGTAATGCTAAATTACAGTGAATTGTAAGGCTTTCCAAAGCTGCTTACTGATTTTATTTCTTTATTTAAATGGTATTCTGCCTTGTATGACACACATTAACCATTCTAGGCTCATTTAAGTAAAAATATGTGATTCATACACTATTTAATGTGATCTGAACTCTAATTAAGGCTTTCCTGGATTGTAGATACCTTTTATACACAAACAAAAGAGTTAGAGAATTGTTTTATACATGTTCTATGTGAGTTCTCATCGATTTACTGTTATTTTCCCTGAATTACTGATGTTTTCTTGTAGTTTCTTACAATAGGCCAGGAATAAGCATTGGGAACATGGACAAACAACTACCTAAACACTGTATGAAACTGAAAAGCTCGGGAACATTGTCTCTCAACTATGTTTTAGAGCTTAATGATACATTTCAGTGAAGTGTAATTAAAAGCTACTCAATTTTCTTATTTCTCACTTTCTGTCTTTGTGTGACATACATTTATGTTTCTAGGTTCCTTTAAGTAAAATATATAGAATTCATACACTGTTTAATGTGCTCTCAACTTGAATTCTGGAATTCTTGGATGTTAGATACCTTTTCTACACTAAGAACTCACTTGAAGAATCTGTTTCTGCTGTTCTAAACCAGTTCTCATCTATTTACTGCCATTTTTCTCCGAATTATTCATGTTTTCATGTAGTTTCCTATATTTCGCATTCTCCTCCAAGTATTAACATTGCCCACATATACAAACAACATCCTACACATTGTTATGAGCAGAGGACGCCTGAGAACCTTGTCCCTCAACCATGATAGAGAGTGTAATGCTACATTACAGTGAACTGTAAGGCTTTCCAAATCTCGGGAACATTGTCTTTCAAGTATGTTATAGAATTTAATGATACTTTTCAGTGAGGTGTTATGCTTTTCAAAGCAACTTAATGGGTTTATTTCTCTCTTTCAAGCTTTGTGAGACATACAGTTAAATTTCTAGGCGTCTTTAAGTAAAAAATATCGGATTCATACACTGTTTAATGTACTCTCACTTCGAATTAAGGAATTCCTGGATATTAGATACCTTTCCTACACTAAGAACTGACTTGGAGAATTCTTTTCAGCTGTTCTAAATGAGTTCTCATCTATTTACCTCAATTTTCTCTGAATTATTCATGTTTTCATGTAGTTTCCTATATTTGGCAATCTTCTCAAGTATAAATATTGCCCACATAGACAAACAACTTCCTACACACTGTTATGAACAGAAGAAACTCGAGAACACTGTCCCTCAACTATGCTATAGAGTGTAATGCTACATTACAGTGAACTGTATTGCTTTCCAACATTGCTCAATTTGCTGATTTCTCTCTTTCAAGCATTGTTTCCTATATTGGTCCATCCTGACCAAGTATGAGCATTGCCGATATATACAAACAACTTCCTACAAACTGTTGTGAACAAAAGAAACTCGAGAAAACTGTCCCTCAACTATGTTATAGAGTTTAATGCTACATTACCGTGAACTGTATTGCTTTCCAACGTTGCTCAATTTGCTCATTTCTCTCTTTCAAGCATTGTTTGACACACATGTAAAGTTCTAGGCTACTTAAGTAAATAAATGAGGTTTCATACACTGTTTATTGTGTTCTTAAATCTAATTAAGAATTTCCTTGATGTTAGATACCTTTTCTACACTAAGAACTGACTTGGAGAATTCGTTTCACCTGTTCTAAATGAGTTCTCATCTATTTACTGCCATTTTCTCTGAATTATTCATGTTTTCTTGTAGTTTCCTATATTTGGCCATCTTGTCCAAGTATAAATATTGCCCACATAGACAAACAACTTCCTACACAATGTTATGAACAGAAGAAACTTGAGAACACTGTGCCTCAAGTATGTTATAGTGTGTAATGCTACATTACAGTGAAATGTAAGGCTTACCAAAGCTGCTTAATGTGTTTATTTCTCTATTTCAATGGTATTCTGCCTTGTTTGACACACATTTACCATTCTAGGCTCATTTAAGTAAAAATATGTGATTCATACACTGTTTAATGTGATCTGAACTCTAATTAAGGCTTTCCTGGATTGTAGATACATTTTATACACAAACCAAAGAGTTGCAGAATTGTTTTATACATGTGCTATGAGAGTTCTCATCTATTTACTGTTATTTTTTCCAAAATTACAGATGTTTTCTTGTACTTTCTAATATTAGGCCAGGAAAAAGCACTGGGAATATGGACAAACAACTACATAAACACTGTTATGATACTGAAAAGCTCTGGAACATTGTCTCTCAACTATGTTTTAGAGTTTAATGATATATTTCAGTGAAGTGTAATGAAAAGCTACTCAATTTGCTTATTTATCTCTTTCAAGCTTTGTGTGACATACATTTATGTTTCTAGGTTCCTTTAAGGAAAAAATATAGGATTCATACACTGTTTAATGTGCTCTCAACTTGAATTAAGGAATTCTTGGATGTTAGATGCCTTTTCTACACTAAGAACTGACTTGGAGAATTCGTTTCAGCTGTTCTAAACGAGTTCTCATCTATTTACTGCCATTTTCTCTGAATTATTCATGTTTTCATGTAGTTTCCTATATTCGGTCATCTTGTCCAAGTATAAATATTGCCCACATAGACAAACAACTTCCTACTCATTGTTATTAAAAGAAGAAACTCGAGAATACTCTCCCTCAACTATGCTATAGATTGTAATGCTACATTACAGTGAAATTTATTGCTTTCCAACGTTGCTCAATTTGCTGATTTCTCTCTTTAAAGCATTGTGCGACACACATGTAAAGTTCTAGTCTACTTTAAGTAAATAAAAGAGGTTTCATGCAATGTTTATTGTGTTCTGGACTCTAAGAATTTTCTTGATGTTAGATACCTTTTCAACACTAACAACAGACTTGGGGAATCTGTTTCAGCTGTTCTAATCCAGTTCTCATCTATTTACTGCCATTTCTCTGAATTATTCATGTTTTCATGTAGTTTCCTATATTCGGACATCTTGACCAAGTATAAACATTGCCCATATATTCAAACAACTTCGTACACACTGTTATGTACAGAGAAAACTCCAAAACACTGTCCCGAAACTATCTTATAGAGTGGAAAGTTATATTACAGTGAACTGTAATGCTTTCCAACGTTGATAAATTTGCTGATTTGTCTCTTCCAAGCCTTTGTGACACACCTTTAAAGTTCTAGGCTACTTTAAGTAAATAAAAGAGGTTTCATACACTGTTTATGGTGTTCTTAACTCTAATTAAGAATTTCCTGAATCTTAGATACCTTTTCTACACTAAGATGTGACTTGGAGAATCTGTGCTGTTCTAACCAGTTCTCATCTATTTACTGCCATTTACTCCGAATTATTCATGTTTCCATATAGTTTCCTATATTTGGCCTTCTTCTCCAAGTATAAGTATTGCCCACATATACAAACAACTTCCTACACACTGTTATGAACAGAAGAAGCTCGAGAACACTGTCCCTCAACTATTTCATAGAGTGTAATGCTATATTACAGTCAACTGTAAGGCTATCCAAAGCGGCTTAATGTGTTCATTTCTCTATTTCAATGGCATTCTGACTTGTATGACACACATTAACCATTCTAGGCTCTTTTAAGTAAAAATATGTGATTCATACACTGTTTAATTTGATCTGAACTCTAATTAAGTCTTTACTGAATCATAGATAACTTTTATACACAAACAAAAGACTTAGAGAAGTGTTTTATACATGTTCTATGGGAGTTCTCATCTATTTACTGTTATTCTCCCAGAATTACTGATGTATTCTTGTAGTTTCTTACATTAGACCAAGAATAAGCATTGGGAACATGAACAAAAAACTACCTAAACACTGTTATGAACCTGAAAAGCTCTGGAACATTGTCTCTCAACTATGTTTTAGAGTTTAATGATACCTTTCAGTGTAGAATAATGAAAAGCTACTCAATTTGCTTATTTATCTCTTTCAAGCTTTGTGTGACATACATTTAAGGTTCTAGGTTCCTTTAAGGAAAAAATATAGGATTCATACACTGTTTAATGTGCTCTCAACTTGAATTAAGGAATTCTTGGATGTTAGATGCCTTTTCTACACTAAGAACTGACTTGGAGAATTCGTTTCAGCTGTTCTAAACGAGTTCTCATCTATTTACTGCCATTTTCTCTGAATTATTCATGTTTTCATGTAGTTTCCTATATTCAGTCATCTTGTCCAAGTATAAATATTGCCCACATAGACAAACAACTTCCTACTCACTGTTATTAAAAGAAGAAACTCGAGAATACTCTCCCTCAACTATGCTATAGATTGTAATGCTACATTACAGTGAAATTTATTGCTTTCCAACGTTGCTCAATTTGCTGATTTCTCTCTTTCAAGCATTGTGCGACACACATGTAAAGTTCTAGTCTACTTTAAGTAAATAAAAGAGGTTTCATGCACTGTTTATTGTGTTCTGAACTCTAAGAATTTTCTGGATGTTAGATATCTTTTCAACACTAAGAACAGACTTGGGGAATCTGTTTCAGCTGTTCTAATCCAGTTCTCATCTATTTACTGCCATTTCTCTGAATTATTCATGTTTTCATGTAGTTTCCTATATTTGGACATCTTGACCAAGTATAAACATTGCCCATATATTCAAACAACTTCGTACAAACTGTTATGTACAGAAAAAACTCCGAAACACTGTCCCTAAACTATCTTATAGAGTGGAAAGTTACATTACAGTGAACTGTAATGCTTTCCAACGTTGTTAAATTTGCTGATTTGTCTCTTCCAAGCCTTTGTGACACACCTTTAAAGTTCTAGGCTACTTTAAGTAAATAAAAGAGGTTTCATACACTCTTTATGGTGTTCTTAACTCTAATTAAGAATTTCCTGAATCTGAAACGAAAGAGGTGAAATAACAACAGACCCTACCGAAATACAACGGATTGTTACAAAATACTACGAACAACTCTATTCCAACAATCTGAACAACCTGGAGGAAATGGACATATTCCTAGAAAAATACAAACTTCCAAAACTCAATCAGGAAGAATCTAAAAATCTCAATAGGCCAGTGACTTGGGAAGAAATTGAAACAGTCATCAAAAAGCTTCCAATAAACAAAAGCCCAGGACCAGATGGCTTCACAGGAGAGTTTTACCAAACATTCAAGGAAGAACTAAAACCTATCCTCCTCAGACTATTCCAAAAAATTCAAGAGGAAGGAACACTTCCAAACTCCTTCTATGAAGCTAGCATCACCCTAATACCAAAACCAGATAAAGACAACTCAATGAAAGAGAATTACAGGCCAATATCCCTCATGAACATAGATGCCAAAATTCTCAACAAAATTCTAGCAAATCGGCTCCAGCAGAACATCACAAAGCTCATACACCATGACCAAGTCGGATTTATTCCAGGAATGCAAGGTTGGTTCAATATCCGCAAATCAATAAATGTGATACATCACATAAACAAATTGAAAGATAAAAATCATATAGTCATATCAATTGATGCAGAAAAAGCATTTGATAAAATCCAACACCCTTTCCTGATAAAAACTCTCAACAAGGTGGGAGTACAAGGATCATACCTCAACATAATAAAAGCTATATACCTTAAACCCACTGCCAACATCATACTTAATGGGCAAAAACTAAAACCATTCCCTCTAAGAACAGGAACAAGACAGGGATGCCCACTATCACCACTCCTCTTTGACATAGTACTGGAAGTACTAGCCATTGCAATTCGACAAGAGGAGGAAATAAAAGGCATCCAAATTGGAAAAGAAGAAGTAAAGTTATCCTTATTCGCAGATGACATGATATTGTATATAAAAAACCCAAAAGACTCCATTAAAAAACTAATTGACTTAATAAATGAATTTGGCAATGTAGCAGGATACAAAATCAACGCCAAGAAATCTATGGCATTTCTATACACCAACAGTGAACTTATAGAAACTGAGACTAAAAAAGCAATTCCATTTACCATCGCACCAAAAAAATTAAGATACCTAGGAATAAACTTAACTAAGGAAGTAAAGGACCTATATGCGGAAAACTACATGACACTGAAAAAAGAGATAGAGGAAGATGTAAACAGATGGAAGAACATACCATGTTCATGGATTGGTAGAATCAACATCATCAAAATGTCCATACTTCCTAAAGCAATCTATAGGTTCAATGCACTCCCCATTAAAATACCAACGGCATATTTCACTGACCTAGAAAGAACTCTCCAAAAGTTTATTTGGAACAATAAAAGACCCCGAATAGCCACAGCAATTCTGAGAAAGAAGAGTAAAGTAGGAGGGATCTCAATACCAGACTTCAAACTGTATTACAAAGCTACTGTTCTCAAAACAGCCTGGTACTGGCACAAGAACAGACATATTGATCAATGGAATCGAATCGAGAACCCAGTTATCAACCCAAATCACTATGCTCAATTAATATTTGACAAAGGAGGCATGAATATACAATGGAGCCAAGACAGTCTCTTCAATAAATGGTGTTGGGAAAATTGGACAGATACATGCAAAAGAATGAAACTAGATCACCAACTTACACCTTACACAAAAATAAACTCAAAATGGATACAGGACTTAAACATCAGACGGGAAACCATAAAAATACTAGAAGCATCCACAGGCAACAAAATCTCAGACATATGCCAAAAGAACTTCTTCACTGATACTGCTCCTAGGGCAATGGAAGCTAAAAAGAAAATAAACAAATGGGACTACATCAAAATAAAAAGCTTTTTTACAGCGAAAGAAACCATCAACAAAACAACAAGAAAGCCCACGGTGTGGGAGAACATATTTGCAAATGTTACCACTGATAAAGGTTTAATCTCCATCATCTACAAACAGCTTATACATCTAAATAAAAAGAAGATGAATGATCCAATTAAAAAATGGGCAATGGACCTAAATAGAATATTTTCAAAAGAAGACAGAAGGAAGGCCAAAAGGCACATGAAAACATGCTCAAAGTCACTAATTATCCGAGAGATGCAAATCAAAACAACAATGCGGTACCATCTCACACCTGTCAGAATGGCCAACATCAACAAATCAACAAACGACAAGTGTTGGCGAGGTTGTGGAGAAAAAGGAACACTCGTGCATTGCTGGTGGGAATGCAGACTGGTGCAACCACTGTGGAGAACAGTGTGGAGTTTCCTCAAAAAATTGAAAATGGAACTCCCATTTGACCCAGCAACCCCACTGCTAGGAATATATCCCAAGAAGCTAAAAACACCAATCAGAAAGGATATATGCACCCCTATGTTCATAGCAGCACAATCTACAATAGCTAGAATCTGGAAACAGCCCAGGTGCCCGTCAGCAGATGATTGGATCAAAAAACTATGGTACATCTACACAATGGAATACTATGCTGCTATAAAAAAAAAAGGAATTCTCATCATTTGCAGCTACCTGGATAGAACTAGAGAACATCATGCTGAGTGAAATAAGCCAGTCAATGAAAGAGAAATACCACATGGCCTCACTCATTTATGGGTATTAAAGAACATTATAAACTGACAAACCAAAAGTCAGATATAAAGACAGTAAAGCAACAAGCAGACTGTAAAATTACAGCAGGGACAGTAGGGAGATCTGGGGGAGATAAGAGATCAACCGAAGGACTTGTATACATGCATATAAGTACAACCAATGGACATAGAACTCTGGGGAGGGAGGGTATGTATGGGAGGGGGGGAGTTAAAATATGTACACAGATAATAATTCAATAAAAAAATATTTAAAAAAAAAAAAATTCAGAATTAAAAAAAAAAAAAAAAAAAAAAAAAAAAGAATTTCCTGAATCTTAGATACCTTTTCTACACTAAGATGTGACTTGGAGAATCTGTGCTGTTCTAACCAGTTCTCATCTATTTACTGCCATTTACTCCGAATTATTCATGTTTCCATATAGTTTCCTATATTTGGCCTTCTTCTCCAAGTATAAGTATTGCCCACATATACAAACAACTTCCTACACACTGTTATGAACAGAAGAAGCTCGAGAACACTGTCCCTCAACTATGTCATAGAGTGTAATGCTATATTACAGTCAACTGTAAGGCTATCCAAAGCGGCTTAATGTGTTCATTTCTCTATTTCAATGGCATTCTGACTTGTATGACACACATTAACCATTCTAGGCTCTTTTAAGTAAAAATATGTGATTCATACACTGTTTAATTTGATCTGAACTCTAATTAAGTCTTTACTGAATCATAGATAACTTTTATACACAAACAAAAGACTTAGAGAAGTGTTTTATACATGTTCTATGGGAGTTCTCATCTATTTACTGTTATTCTCCCAGAATTACTGATGTATTCTTGTAGTTTCTTACATTAGACCAAGAATAAGCATTGGGAACATGAACAAAAAACTACCTAAACACTGTTATGAACCTGAAAAGCTCTGGAACATTGTCTCTCAACTATGTTTTAGAGTTTAATGATACCTTTCAGTGTAGAATAATGAAAAGCTACTCAATTTGCTTATTTATCTCTTTCAAGCTTTGTGTGACATACATTTAAGGTTCTAGGTTCCTTTAAGGAAAAAATATAGGATTCATACACTGTTTAATGTGTTCTCAACTCGAATTAAGGAATTTCTGGATGTTAGATACCTTTTCTACACTAAGATCTGATTTGGCGAATTTGTTTCAGATTTTTTCAACGAAGTGTCATCTATTTACTGCCATTTTCTCTCAATTATTCATGTTTTAATGTAGTTTCATATATTCGGACTTCTTGTCCAAGTATCAGCCTCACCCACATATACATTCAACTTCCTACACACTGTTATAAAGAGAAGAAGCTTGAGAACAGTTTCCCTCAACTATGTTATAGAGTGTAATGATACATTTAAGTGAGGTGTTAGGCTTTTCAAAGCTACTTAATTGGCTTATTTCTCTTTTTCAAGCTTTGTGTGTCATACATTTAAAGTTCTAGACTGCTTTAAGTACAAAATATAGGATTCATACACTGTTTTATGTGCTCTCAACTCGAATGAAGGAATTCCTGGATGTTAGATACCTTTTCTACACTAAGAACTGATTTGGAGAATTCGTTTCAGCTTTTCTAAACGAGGTCTCATCTGTTTACTGCAATTTCTCCGAATTATTTGTTTTCATATAGTTTCCTATATTTGGCCATCTTGTCCAAGTATAAACATAGCCCACATATACAAACAACTTCCTACACACTGTTATGAACAGAAGAAGCTGGAGAACACTGTCCTTCTACTATGTTATAGAATGTAATGCTACATTACCGTGAATTGTAAGGCTTTCCAAAGCTTCTTAGTGAGTTTATTTCTCTATTTCTATGGCATTCTGACTTGTATGACACACATTTACCATTGTTGGCTCATTTAAGTAAACAATATATGATTCATACACTGTTTAATGTGATCTGAACACTCACCAATGCTTTCTTGGATCGTAGATACTTTTGTACACAAACAAAAGACTTGGAGAAGTGTTTTATACATAATCTATGTGAGTTCTCATCTACTTACAGTTATTTTCCCAGAATTACTTATGTTTTTTGTAGTTTCTAACATTAGACCAAGAATAAGCATTGGGAACATGGACAAACAACTACCTAAACACTGATATGAACCTGAAAAGCTCAGGAACATTGTCTCTCAACTATGTTTTAGAGTTTAATGATACATTTCAGTGAAGAGTAATTAAAAGCTACTCATTATGCTTATTTCTATCTTTCAAGCTTTGTGTGACATACATTTAAGTTTCTGGGTTCCTTTAATTAAAAAATATAGGATTCATGAAATGTTTAATGTACTATCAACTCGAATTAAGGAATTCCTGGATGTTAGATACCTCTTCTACATTAAGAACTGACTTGGAGAATCTGTTTCTGCTGTTCTAAACCAGTTCTCATCTATTTACTACCATTTTCTTGGAATTATTCATGTTTTCATGTAGTTTCCCATATTTGGCCTTCTCGTCAAAGTATTAGCAGTGCCCACATAAACAAACAACTTCCTACACACTGTTATGAACAGAAGAAGCTCGATAACACTGTCCCTCAACTATGTTATATAGTGTAATGCTACATTACAGTGAACTTTAAGGCTTTCCCAGCTGCTTAATGTGCTTATTTCTCTATTTCAATACTATTCTGCCTTGTATGACACATATTTACCATTCTAGGGTCATTTAAGTAAAAATATGTGATCCATACACTGTATAATGTGATCTGAACTCTAATTAAGGCTTTCCTGATTTGTAGATACCTTTTATACACAAACAAAGTGTTGGAGAATTGTTTTATACATATTTTATGAGAGTTCTCATCAATTTACTGTTATTTTCCAAGAATTAATAATGTTTTCTTGTAGTTTCTAACATTAGGACAGAAATAAGCATTGGGAACATAGAAAAACAACTACCTAAACGCTGCTATGAACCTGAAAGCCTGGGGTCATTGTCTCTCAACTATGTTTTAGAGTTTAATGATACATTTCAGTGAAGTGTAATTAAAAGCTACTCAATTTGCCTAAGGACATTGTCCCTCAAATATGATATAGAGTGTAATGCTACTTTATAGTGCACTGTAAGACTTTCCAAAGCTTGGGAACATTGTCTCTCAAGTATGTTATGGAATTTAATAATACATTTCAGTGAGGTGTTAGGCTTTTCAAAGCTACTTAATTGGCTTATTTCTCTCTTTCAAGCTTTCTATGACATACATTTAAAGTTCTATGCTCCTTTAAGTAAAAAATATTGGATTCCTACATTGTTTAATGTGCTCTCAACTCGAATTAAGGAATTCCTTGATGTTAGATACGTTTTCTACACTAAGAACTGATTTGGAGAATTTGTTTCAGCTTTTCTAAACCAGGTCTCATCTATTTACTGCCATTTTCTCTCAATTATTCATGTTTTCATGTAGTTTCCTATATTCGGACTTCTTGTCCAAGTATCAGCCTCACCCACATATACATACAACTTCCTACACACTGTTATGAAGAGAAGAATCTTGAGAACAGTTTCCCTCAACTATGTTATAGAGTGTAATGATACATTACAGTGAACTGTAATGCTTTCCAACGTTGCTCAATTTGCTGATTTCTCTCTTTAAAGCCTTCTGTGACACACATGTAAAGTTCCATGCTACTTTAAGTAAAACAAAAAAACAAAAACAACAAAAAAAAGGTTTCATATACTGTTTATTTTTTTCTTAACTCTAAGGGTTTCCTAGATCTTAGATACCTTTTCTATACTAAGAACTGATTTGGACAATCGGATTCAGCTTTTCTAAAGGAGTTCTCATCAATTTACTGACATTTTCCCTGAATTATTCATTTTTTCATATAGTTTCCTATATTCGGCCTTCTTGTCCAAGTATCAGCATTGCCCAGATATACAAACAAATTCCTACAGACTGTTATGAACAGAAGAAGCTCGAGAAGACTGTCCCTCAACTATGTTATAGAGTGTAATGCTACATTACTATGAACTGTAAGGCTTTCCAATGCTGCTTAATGTGTTTATTTCTCTATTTCAATGGTATTCTGCCTTACATGACAAAAAGTTACCTTTCTAGGCTCATTCAAGTAAACAATATATGATTCATACACTGATTAATGTGATTTGAACTCTAATTAAGGCTTTCCTGGATCGTAGATACCTTTTATACACAAACAAAAGACTTGGAGAAGTGTTTTATACATGTTCTATGGGAGTTCTCATCTATTTACTGTTATTTTCCCAGAATTACTGATGTTTTCTTGTAATTTCTAACATTTGACCAGGAATAGCATTCGAACATGGACAAACAACTACCTAAACACTGTTATGAACCTGAAAAGCTCGGAACATTGTCTCTCAACTATGTTATAGATTTTAATTATACATTTCAGTGAAGTGTTATTAAAAGCTTCTCAATATGCTTATTTCTCTCTTTCAAGCTTTGTGTGACATACATTTAAGCTTCTAGGTTCTTGATGTAAAAAATATAGGATTCATACACTGTTTAATGTGCTCTCAACTCCAAATAAGTAATTCCTGGATGTTAGATACCTTTTCTACATTAAGAACTCACGTGAAGAATCTATTTCTGCTGTTCTAAACCAGTTCTCATGTATTTACTGCCCCTTTCTCTGAATTATTCATGCTTTCATGTAGTTTCCTATATATGGTCTTCTTGTACGAGCATTAGCATTGCCCGCATATACAAACAACTTCCTACACACTGTTATGTACAGTGGAAG
Source organism: Nyctalus aviator (assembly GCA_036971965.1). Taxonomy (NCBI): domain Eukaryota; kingdom Metazoa; phylum Chordata; class Mammalia; order Chiroptera; family Vespertilionidae; genus Nyctalus; species Nyctalus aviator. The sequence goes on along the minus strand of JAPZQD010000052.1, from coordinate 39,576 downwards.
CCTGAGAACATTGTACCTCAACTATGATATAGAGTGCAATGCTAAATTACAGTGAACTGTAAGGTTTTCCGAAGCTCGGGAACATTGTCCCTCAAGTATGTTATAGATTTTAATGATACATTTAACTGAGGTGTTAGGCTTTTCAAAGCTACTTAATTGGCTTATTTCCCTCTTTTGAGCTTTGTGACACATACATTTAAAGTTCTAGGAATCTTTAAGTAAAAAAATAAAGGATTCATACATTGTTTAATGTGCTTACAACTCGAATTAAGGAATTCCTGGATGTTAGATACCTTTCTACACTTAAAACTGACTTGGAGAATTTGTTTCAGCTGTTCTAAATGAGTTCTCATATATTTACTACCATTTTCCCTGAATTATTCATGTTTTGATTTAGTTTCCTATATTTGGCCATCTTGTCGAAGTATAAACATTCCGCACATATGTTATAGAGTTTAATTATACATTATACATTTCAGTGAAGTGTAATTAAAAGCTTCTCAACATGATTATTTCTCTCTTTCAAGCGTTGTGTGACATACTTTTAAGGTTCTAGGTTCTGGACGTAAAAAATACAGGATTCATACACTGTTTAATGTGCTCTTAACTCAAATTCAGTAATTCCTGGATGTTAGATACCTTTTCTACATTAAGAACTCACTTGAAGAATCTGTTTCTGCTGTTCTAAACCAGTTCTCATCTATTTACTGCCATTATCTCTGAATTATTCACGTTTTCATGTAGTTTCCTGTATTCGAACTTCTTTTCCTATTATTAGCATTGCTGACATATACAAACAACTTCCTACACATTGTTATGAGCATAGGAAGCCTGAGAACATTGTTCCTCAACTATGATATAGCTTTGGAAAGCCTTACATTCACTGTTATGAACCTGAAAAGCTCGGGAAAATTGTCCCTCAACTATGTTTTCGAGTTTCCTATATTTGGCCTTCTTGTCCAAGTATAAGCATTGCCCACATAAACAAACAACTTCCTACACACTGTTATGAACAGAAGAAGCTCGAGAAGACTGTCCATCAACTATGTTAATGAGTGTAATGCTACATTACCCTGAACTGTAAGGCTTTATAATGCTGCTTAATGTGTTTATTTCTCTATTTCAATGGTATTCTGCCTTGCATAACACAAATTTACCCTTCTAGGCTTATTAAAGTAAACAATGTGTGATTCATACACTGATTAATGTGATCTGAACTCTAATTAAGGCTTTCCTGGATTGTAGATACCTTTTATACACAAACAAAAGACTTGGAGAAGTGTTTTATACATGTTCTTTGAGAGTTTTCATCTATTTACTGTTATTTTCCCAGAATCAATTATGTTTTCTTGTAGTTTCTAACATTTGACCAGGAATAGCATTGGAAATATGGACAAACAACTACCTAAACACTGTTATGAACCTGAAAAGGTTGGGAAATTTTGACTCCTAACTATGTTGTATAGTTTAATTATACATTTCAGTGAAGTGTAATTAAAAGCTTCTCAATATGCTTATTTCTCTCTTTCAAGCTTTCTGTGACATACATTTAAGGTCCTAGGGAACTTTAAGGAAAAAATATAGGATTCATACACTGTTTTATGTGCTCTCAACTCGAATTAAGGAATTCATGGATGTTAGATACCTTTTCTACACTAAGAACTGACTTAGAGAATCTGTTTCTGCTGTTCTAAACCAGTTCTCATCTGTATACTGCCATTTTATCTGAATTATTCATGATTTCATGTAGTTTCCTGTATTTGGCCTTCTTGTCCAATTATTAGCATTGCGCCCATATACAAACAACTTCCTACACACTGTTATGTGCAGTGGAAGCCTGAGAACATTGTCCCTCAACTATGATATAGAGTGTAATGCTACATTACAGTGAACTGTAAGGCTTTCCAAAGCTCGGGAACATTGTCTCTCGAGTATATTATAGAGTTTAATGATACATTTAAGTGAGGTATTAGGCTTTTCAAAGCTACTTAATTGGCTTATTTCTCTCTTTCAAGCTCTGTGTGACATACATTTAAAGTTGTAGACTGCTTTAAGTACAAAATATAGGATTCATACACTGTTTAATGTTCTCCCAACTCGAATGAAGGAATTCCTGGATGTTAGATACCTTTTCTACAGTAAGAACTGCCTTGGGGAATCTGTTTCTGCTCTTCTAAACCAGTTCTCATCTATTTATTGCCATTTTCTCTGAATTATTCATGTTTTCATGTAGTTTCCTATATTTGGCCTTTTATCCAAGTATAATCATAGCCCACATATACAAACAACTTCCTACACACTGTTATGAACAGAAGAAGCTCGATAACACTGTCCCTCAACTATGTTATATAGAGTAATGCTACATTACAGTGAACTGTAAGGCTTTCCAAGCTGCTTAATGTGCTTATTTCACTGTTTCAATGGTATTCTGCCTTAAATGACACATATTTACCATTCTAGGCTCATTTAAGTAAAAATATGTGATCCATACACGGTATAATGTGATCTGAACTCTAATTAAGGCTTTCCTGGATTGTAGATACCTTTTATACACAAACAAAGTGTTGGAGAATTGTTTTATACATGTTTTATGAGAGTTCTCATCAACTTACTGTTATTTTCCAAGAATTAACAATGTTTTCTTATAGTTTCTAACATTAGAACAGAAATGAGCATTGGGAACATCGACAAACAACTATGAAAACACTGCTAGGAACCTGAAAGCTCGGGATCATTGTCTCTCAACTATGTATTAGAGTTTAATGATACATTTCAGTGAAGTGTAATTAAAAGATACTCAATTTGCCTGAGTACATTGTCCCTCAACTATGATATAGAGTGAAATGCTACATTATAGTGCACTGTAAGACTTTCCAAAGCTCGGGAACATTGTCTCTCAAGTATATTATAGAATTTAATGATACATTTCATTGCGGTGTTAGGCTTTTCAAAGCTACTTAATTAGCTTATTTCTCTCTTTCAAGCTTTCTCTGACATACATTTAAAGTTCTAGGCTCCTTTAAGTAAAAAATATCGGATTCATACACTGTTTAATGTGCTCTCAACTTGAATTAAGGAATTCCTTGAAGTTAGATACCTTTTCTCCACTAAGAACTGACTTGGAGAATCCGTTTCAGCTGTTCTAAAAGAGTTCTCATCTATTTACTGCCATTTTCTCCGAATTATTCATGTTTTCATGTAGTTTCCTATATTTGCCAAACTTCTCCTAGTATAAATATTGCCCACATAGACAAACAACTTTCTACACACTGCTATGAACAGAAGAAACTCGAGAACACTGTCCCTCAAATATGTTATAGAGTATAATGCTACATTACCATGAACTGTAAGGCTTTCCAAAGCTCGGGAACATTGTCTCTCAAGAATGTTATAGAGTTTAAAGATACATTTCATTGAGGTGTTAGGTTTTTCAAAGCAACTTAATGGGCTCATTTCTCTCTTTCAAGCTTTGTGTGACATACATTTAAAGTTCTATGCTCTTTTAAGTAAAAAATATAGGATTTATACACTGTTTATGTGCTCTCATCTCGAATTATGGAATTCCTGGATGTTACCTACCTTTTCGACACTAAGAACTGACCTCGAGAATTCGTTTCAGCTGTTCCAAACGAATTCTCATCTATTCACTGCAATTTTCTCTGAATTATTCATGTTTTCATATAGTTTCCTATATTCAGTGATCTTGACCAAGTATAAACATTGCCCAAATATAGAAACAACTTCCTACACACTGTTAGGAACAGAAGAAACTTGAGAGCATTGTCCTTCAACTATGTTATAGAGTGTAATGCTACATTACAGTGAACTGTATTGCTTTCCAATTTGCTCAATTTGCTAATTTCTCCTTTAAAAGCTTTGTGTGACACACATTAAAGTTCTAGGCTACTTTAAGTAAATAAAAGAGGTTTCATGCACTGTTTATTGTGTTATTAACTCTAATTAAGGATTTCCTGGATCTTAGATACCTTTTCTCCACTGAGAACTGCTTTAGACGATTGGTTTCTGCTCTTCTAAACCAGTTCTCATCTATTTACTGCCATTTTCTCCGAATTATTCATGTTTTCATATAGTTTCCTATATTCGGCCATCTTGTCGAAGTATAAACATTGCCCACATATACAAACAACTTCCTACACACTGTTATGAACACAAGAATCTTGAGAACACTGTCCCTCAACTGTGTTATAGAGTGTAATGCTACATTACAGTGAACTGTAAGGCTTTCCAAAGCTTCTAAATGGGCTCATTTCTCTATTTCAATGGTATTTTGACTTCCATGACACACATTTACCATTCTAGGCTTATTTAAGTAAAAATATGTGATTCAAACACTGTTTAATATGATCTGAACTCTAATCAATGCTTTCATGGATCGTAGATAGTTTTATACACAATCAAAAGACTTGGAGAAGTGTTTTATCCATGTTCTATGCGAATTCTCATCTACTTACAGTTATTTTCTCTGAATTACTGATGTTTTCTTGTAGTTTCTAACATTAGACCAAGAACAAGCATTGGGAACATGGACAAAGAACTACCTAAACACTTTTATGAACCTGAAAAGCTCGAGAACATTGTCTCTCAACTATGTTTTAGAGTTTAATGATAAATTTCAGTGAAGAGTAATTAAAAGCTACTCAATTTGCTTATTTCTCTCTTTCAAGCATTGTGTGACATACATTTGAGGTTCTAGGTTCCTTTAAGTAAAAAATATTGGATTCATACACTGTTTAATGTGCTCTCAACTTGAATTAAGGAATTCTTGGAAGTTAGATACCTTTTGTACAATAAGAACTGACTTGGAGAATCTGTTTCTGCTTTTCTAAACCAGTTGTCATCTATTTACTGCCATTTTCTCCAAATTATTCATGTTTTCATGTAATTTCCTATATTCGGCCTTCTTGTCCAACTATTATCATTGCCCACATATACAAACAGGTTCCTACACACTGTAATTAGTGTAGGATGCCTGAGAACACTGTCCCTCAACTATGCTATAGAGTGTAATGCTACATTACAATGAATGTAAGGCTTTCCAAAGCTCGGGAACATTGTCTCTCAAGAATGTTATAGAGTTTAAAGATACATTTTATTGAGGTGTTAGGTTTTTCAAAGCATCTTAATGGGCTCATTTCTCTCTTTCAAGCTTTGTGTGACATACATTTAAAGTTCTAGGCTCCTTTAAGTAAAAAATATAGGATTCACACACTGTTTAATGTGCTCTCAGCTATACTTAAGAATTTCCGGGATCTTTGATACATTTTCCACACTAAAAACTGACTTGGAGAATCAGTTTCTGCTGTTCTAATCGAGTTCTTATCTTTTTCTGCCATTTTCTCTGAATTATTCATGTTTTCATATAGTTTCCTATATTCGGCCATCTTGACCAAGTATAAGCATTGCCCATATATACAAACAACTTCCTACAGACTGTTATGAATGCAAGAATCTTGAGAACACTGTCCCTCAACTGTGTTATAGAGTGTAATGCTACACTACAGTGAACTGTAAGGCTTTCCAAAGCTTCTAAATGGGCTCATTTCTCTATTTCAATGGTATTTTGACTTCCATGACACACATCTACCATTCTAGGCTCATTTATGTAAAAATATGTGATTCAAACACTGTTTAATGTGATCTGAACTCTAAACAATGCTTTCATGGATCGTAGATAGTTTTATACACAATCAAAAGACATGGAGAAGTGTTTTATCCATGTTCTATGCGTATTCTCATCTACTTACAGTTATTTTCTCTGAATTACTGATGTTTTCTTGTAGTTTCTAACATTAGACCAAGAACAAGCATTGGGAACATGGACAAACAATTACCTAAACACTTTTATGAACCTGAAAAGCTCGAGAACATTGTCTCTCAACTATGTTTTAAAGTTTAATGATACATTTCAGTGAATAGTAATTAAAAGCTACTCAATTTGCTTATTTCTCTCTTTCAAGCATTGTGTGACATACATTTGAGTTTCTAGGTTCCTTTAAGTAAAAAATATGGGATTCATACACTGTTTAATGTGCTCTCAACTTGAATTAAGGAATTCTTGGATGTTAGATACCTTTTCTTCAGTAAGAACTGACTTGGAGAATCTGTTTCTGCTTTTCTAAACCAGTTGTCATCTATTTACTGCCATTTTCTCCGAATTATTCATGTTTTCATGTAATTTCCTATATTCGGCCTTCTTGTCCAACTGTTATCATTGCCCACATATACAAACAACTTCCTACACACTGTAATTAGCGTAGGAAGCCTGAGAACACTGTCCCTCAACTATGCTATAGAGTGTAATGCTACATTACAGTGAATGTAAGGCTTTGCAAAGCTCGGGAACATTGTCTCTCAAGAATGTTATAGAGTTTAAAGATACATTTTATTGAGGTGTTAGGTTTTTCAAAGCAACTTAATGGGCTCATTTCTCTCTTTCAAGCTTTGTGTGACATACATTTAAAGTTCTAGGCTCCTTTAAGTAAAAAATATAGGATTCACACACTGTTTAATGTGCTCTCAGCTATACTTAAGAATTTCCGGGATCTTTGATACATTTTCCACACTAAAAACTGACTTGGAGAATCAGTTTCTGCTGTTCTAATCGAGTTCTTATCTATTTACTGCCATTTTTTCTGCATTATTTATGTTTTCATATAGTGTCCTATATTCGGCCATCTTGACCAAGTATAAGCATTGCCCATATATAGAAACAACTTCCTACACACTGTTAGGAACAGAAGAAACTGGGAACACTGTCCCTCAACTATGTTATAGAGTGTAATGCTACATTACAGTGAACTGTATTGCTTTCTAATTTGCTCAATTTGCTAATTTCTCCTTTAAAAGCTTTGTTTGACACACATTAAAGTTCTAGGCTACTTTAAGTAAATAAAAGAGGTTTAATGCACTGTTTATTGTGTTATTAACTCTAATTAAGGATTTCCTGGATCTTAGATACCTTTTCTCCACTGAGAACTGCATTAGACGATTGGTTTCTGCTCTTCTAAACCAGTTCTCATCTATTTACTGCCATTTTCTCCGAATTATTCATGTTTTCATATAGTTTCCTATATTCGGTCATCTTGTCCAAGTATAAACATTGCCCACATATACAAACAACTTCCTACACACTGTTATGAACACAAGAAGCTTGAGAACATTGTCCCTCAACTGTGTTATAGAGTGTAATGCTACATTACAGTGAACTGTAAGGCTTTCCAAAGCTTCTAAATGGGTTTATTTCTCTATTTCAATGGTACTCTGACTTCCATGACACACATTTACTATTCTAGGCTCATTTAAGTAAAAATACGGGATTCAAACACTGTTTAATGTGATCTGAACTCTAATCAATGCTTTCCTGGATCGTAGATAGTTTTATACACAATCAAAATACTTGGAGAAGTGTTTTTATTTCTCCTTTTCAAGCCTTGAGTGACACACATGTAAAGTTCTAGGCTAATTTAAGTAAATAAATGAGGTTTCATACACTGTTTATTGTGTTCTTACTCTAATTAAGCGTTTCCTGGATCTTAAATACCTTTTCTACATTAAGAATTGATTTGGACAATCGGATTCAGCTTTTCTAAAGGAGTTCTCATCAATTTACTGACATTTTCCCTGAATTACTCATGTTTACATATAGTTTCCTATATTCGGCCTTCTTTTCCAAGTATAAGCATTGCCCACATACATAAATAACTTCCTACACACTGTCATGAACAGAAGAAGCTCGAGAAGATTGTCCCTCAACTATGTTATTGAGTGTAATGCTACATTACACTGAACTGTATGGCTTTCCAAAGTTGCTTACTCTGTTTATTTCTCTATTTCAATGGTATTCTGACTTGTATGACACACATTTACTGTTCTAGGTTCATTTAAGTGAACAATATATGATTCATACACAGTTTAATGTGATCTGAACTCTAATTAAGGCTTTCCTGGATCAGATACCTTTTACACACAAACAAAAGACTTGGAGAAGTGTTTTATACATGTTCTATGAGAGTTCTCATCTATGTACGGTTATTTTCCCAGAATTACTGAATTTTTCTTGTATTTTCTAACATTTGACCAGGAGTAGCATTGGGAATATGGACAAACAACTACCTAAACACTGTTATGAACCTGAAAAGCTCGTGAACATTGTCTCTCAACTATGTTATGGAGTTAAATGATACAATTCAGTGATGTGTAATTAAAAGCTATCAGTTTGTTTATTTCTCTCTTTCAAGATTTGTGGTTCATACATTTAAGGTGCTAGGTTGCTTTAAGTATAAAATATAGGATTCATACACTGTTTAATGTGCTCTCAACTCAAATTAAGGAATTTCTGCATGTTAGATACCTTTTATATGCTAAGAACTGACTTGGAGAATCTAATTCTTAATTAGAGTTAAGAACACAATAAACGATGTATGAAACCTCTTTTATTTACTTAAAGTAGCCTAGAATTTTACATGTGCGTCACACAAGGCTTGAAAGAGAGAAATCAGCAAATTGAGCAACGTTTTAAAGCAATACAGTTCACTGTACTGTAGCATTACACTCTATAACATAGTTGAGGGACAGTGTTCTCGAGTTTCTTCTGTTCATAACAGTGTGTAGTAAGTTGTTTGTATATTAGGGCAATGCTTGTACTTGGTCAAGATGGCCGAATATAGGAACCTATATGAAAACATGAATAATTCAGAGAAAATGGCAGTAAACAGATGAGAACTCTTTTAGAACAGCTGAAACGAATTCTCCAAGTTAGTTCTTAGTGTACAAAATGTATCAAAGATCCAGGAAATTCTTAATTAGAGTTGAGAGCACATTATACAGTGTATGAATCCTATATTGTTTACTTTAAGGAGCCTAGAAGTTTAAATGTATGTCACACAAAGCTTGAAAGAGAGAAATAAGCCCATTAAGTTGCTTTGAAAAGCCTAACAGCTCACTGAAATGTACCATTACACTCTATAACATACTTGAGAGACAATGTTCCCGAGCTTTGGAAAGCCTTACAGTTCACTGTAATGTAGCATTACACTCTATATCATAGTTGAGGGACAATGTTCTCGGGCTTCCTCTGTTCATAACAGTGTGTATAAACTTGTTTGTATATGTGGGCAATGCTAATACTTGGACGAGTAGGCTGAATATAGGAAACTACATGAAAACATGAATAATTCAGAGAAAATGGCAGTAAATAGATGAGAACTGGTTTAGAACAGCAGAAACAGATTATCCAAGTCAGTTCTTTGTGTAGAAAAGATATCTAACATCCAAGAATTCCTTAATTCATGTTGAGAGCACATTAAACAGTGTATGATTCCTATATTTTTTACTTCAAGGAACCTAGAAGCTTAAATGTATGTCACACAAAACTGAAAGATAGAAATTAGAAAATTGAGTAGCTTTTAATTACACTTCACTGAAATGTATCATTAAACTCTAAAACATAGATGAGAGACAATGTTCTCGAGGTTTTCAGGTTCATAGCAGTGTTTAGGTAGTTGTTTGTCCATGTTCCCAATGCTTATTTCTGGCCTTATGTTAGAAACTACAAGAAAACATCAGTAATTCTGGAAAAATAACAGTAAATAGATGAGAACTCGCATAGAACATGTATAAAACAATTCTCCAACTATTTTGTTTGTGTATAAAAGGTATGTACAATCCAGGAAAGCCTTAATTAGAGTTCAGATCACATTAAACATTGTATGACTCACATATTTTTAATTAAATGAGCCTAGAATGGTAAATGTGTGTCATACAAGGCAGAATACCATTCAAATAGAGAAATAAACAAATTAAGCAGCTTTGGAAAGCCTTACATTTCACTGTAATGTAGCATTACATTCTATAACCTAGTTCAGGGACAGTGTTCTTGAGGTTCTTCTGTTCAGAACATTGTGTAGGAAGTTGTTTGTATATGTGGGCAATGATTATACCTGGAGAAGTAGTCTGAATATAGGAAACTATAAGAAAACATGAATAATTCAGAGAAAATGGCAGTAAACAGATGAGAACTGGTTTAGAAGAGCAGAAACAGATTCTCCAAGGCAGTTCTTTGTGTAGAAAAGATATGTAACATCCAAGAATTCCTTAATTCAAGTTGAGAGCACATTAAACAGTGTATGAATCCTATATTTTTTACTTAAAGGAGCCTAGAAGTTTAAATGTATGTCACACAAAGCTTGAAAGAGAGAAATGAGCCCATTAAGTTGCTTTGAAAAGCCTAACAGCTGACTGAAATGTATCATTACACTCTATAACATACTTGAGAGACAATGTTCCCGAGCTTTGGAAAGCCTTACAGTTCACTGTAATGTAGCATTACACTCTATATCATAGTTGAGGGACAATTTTCTCGGGCTCCCTCTGCTCATAACAGTGTGTATGAAGATGTTTGTATATGTGGGCAATGCTAATACTTGGACGAGAAGGCCGAATGTAGGAAACTACATGAAAATATGAATAATTTGGAGAAAATGGCTGCAAATAGATGAGAACTGGTTTACAACAGCAGAAACAGATTCTCAAGTCAGTTCTTAGTGTAGGAAGGGTATCTAATATCCAGGAAATTCTTAATTAGTGTTAAGAACACAATAAACAGTGTATGAAACCTCTATTATTTACTTAAAGCAGCCGAAAACTTTACATGTGTGTCACACAAGGCTTGAAAGAGAGAAATCAGCAAATTGAGCAACGTTTTAAAGCAATACAGTTCACTGTACTGTAGCATTACACTCTATAACATAGTTGAGGGACAGTGTTCTCGAGTTTCTTCTGTTCATAACAGTGTGTAGTAAGTTGTTTGTATATTAGGGCAATGCTTGTACTAGGTCAAGATGGCCGAATATAGGAACCTATATGAAAACATGAATAATTCAGAGAAAATGGCAGTAAACAGATGAAAACTCATTTAGAACAGCTGAAATGAATTCTCCAAGTTAATTCTTAGTGTACAAAATGTATCAAAGATCCAGGAAATTCTTAATTAGAGTTGAGAGCACATTATCAGTGTATGAATCCTATATTATTTACTTAAAGGAGCCTAGAAGTTTAAATGTATGTCACACAAAGCTTGAAAGAGAGAAATAAGCCCATTAAGTTGCTTTGAAAAGCTTAAAGCTCACTGAAATGTATCATTACACTTTATAACATACTTGAGAGACAATGTTCCCGAGCGTTGGAAAGCTTTACAGTTCACTGTAATGTAGCATTACACTCTATGTCATAGTTGAGGGACAATGTTCTCGGGCTTCCTCTTTTCTTAACTGTGTATAAACTTGTTTGTATATGTGGGCAATGCTAATACTTGGAGGAGTAGGCTGAATATAGGAAACTACATGAAAACATGAATAATTCAGAGAAAATGGCAGTAAATAGATGAGAACTGGTTTAGAACAGCAGAAACAGATTATCCAAGTCAGTTAGTTGTGTAGAAAAGTTATCTAAGATCCAAGAATTCCTTAATTCATGTTGAGAGCACATTAAACAGTGTATGATTCCTATATTTTTTACTTCAAGGAACCTAGAAGCTTAAATGTATGTCACACAAAACTGAAAGATAGAAATTAGCAAATTGAGTAGCTTTTAATTACACTTCACTGAAATGTATCATTAAACTCTAAAACATAGTTGAGAGACAATGTTCTCGAGGTTTTCAGGTTCATAGCAGTGTTTAGGTAGTTGTTTGTCCATGTTCCCAATGCTTATTTCTGGCCTTATGTTAGAAACTACAAGAAAACATCAGTAATTCTGGGAAAATAACAGTAAATAGATGAGAACTCGCATAGAACATGTATAAAACAATTCTCCAACTCTTTTGTTTGTGTATAAAAGGTATGTACAATCCAGGAAAGCCTTAATTAGAGTTCAGATCACATTAAACATTGTATGAATCACATATTTTTACTTAAATGAGCCTAGAATGGTAGATATGTGTCATAAAAGGCAGAATACCATTGAAATAGAGAAATAAACAAATTAAGCAGCTTTGGAAAGCCTTACATTTCACTGTAATGTAGCATTACACTCTGTAACCTAGTTCAGGGATACTGTTCTCGAGTTTCTTCTGTTCAGAACATTGTGTAGGAAGTTGCTTGTATATGTGGGCAATGATTATACTTGGAGAAGTAGGCTGAATATAGGAAACTACATGAAAACATGAATAATTCGGAGAAAATGGCAGTAAATAGATGAGAACTGGTTTAGAAGAGTAGAAAGAGATTCTCCAAGGCAGTTCTTAGTGAAGAAAAGGTATCTAACATCCAAGAATTCCTTAATTCAAGTTGACAGCACATAAAACAGTGTATGAATCCTATATTTTTTACTTAAAGAAATCTAGAACCTTAAATGTATGTCACACAAAGCTTTAAAGAGTGAAATAAGCAATTGAGTAGCTTTGAAAAGCCTAACACCTCACTTAAATGCATCATTAAACTCTATAAATTACTTGAGAGACAATGTTCCCAAGCTTTGGAAAGCCTTACATTCACTGTAATGTAGCATTATACTCTATAGCATAGTTGAGGGACAGTGTTCTCGAGTTACTTCTGTTCATAACATTATGTAGGAAGTTGTTTATCCATATGAGCAATGCTAATACTTGGACGAGAAGATCGAATATAGGAAACTACATGAAAACATGAATAATTCGGGGAAAATGGCAGTAAATAGATGAGAACTGGTTTAGAACAGCAGAAACAGATTCTCCAAGTCAGTTCTTAGTGTAGAAAAGGTATCAACATCCAAGAATTCCTTAATTCAAGTTGACAGCACATTAAACACTGTATGAATCCTATATTTTTTACTTAAAGGAACCTAGAAACTTAAATGTATGTCACAATAAGACTGAAATAGAGAAATAAGCAAATTGAGTAGCTTTTAATTACACTTCACTGAAATTTATTATTCAACTCTAAAACATAGTTGAGAGACAATGTTCCCGAGCTTTCCAGGTTCATAGCAGTGTTTAGGTAGTTGTCTGTCTATGTTCCCAATGCTTATTTCTGGCCTTATGTTAGAAACTACAAGAAAACATCAGTAATTCTGGGAAAATAATTGTAAATAGATGAGAACTCGCCTGCTCCTAGGCCCCAGCCCGGGTTCCTGCAGATCCCTCCCCGCCCTCTCTGGGCGCAGCCAGCCAAGCCCAGCCCAGCCCAGCCCAGCCCTGCCCTGCCCTGCCCTGCCCGGATCCGTTTCAGGAGGCTCGAGGCCGCGGCTAAAGATAGGAGGACACCTCACCATCCGCTAAAAATAGGAGCCCTCGCCCTGGACCCGGTGCTCCCAGCCGGAGCGGCTGGGACCCAGGGCGGCGGGAAGGCGCTCTGGGGCCCCGGAGCGGGGTGAGGGGGCGCGGGTGGCTCAGGCGCCGGCCAGGCGGAGGGCGGAGGGCGGATCCGGGTTCGGGTTCCGGATGCGCGGCGCCCGCAGGCAGAGAGGGCTCGGGTGTGGCCCCTGGGACCAAGGCGCTGGTGGGAAGCACGGGGGAGCCCGCGGCTCCAGGGAAGGGACCAGCGCGGACGAGGGATGGGAGCGGGAGGGACGGGGGCGCCCCGGGAGGGGCTCTCGGCGGCCCCTTGGAGCCGCGGTCCGGCTGCAGAACCGGAAGCTCACCTTCGGCGCAGGCGTCGGGCTGGGGCGGCGGCGTCTCTGGAGCTGGAAGGACCCGGGGCTGATTCAGGAATTGGATTGTTATGATGATGTTCCCGAACATGTTGACAAGATTGTCCTTGAATAAATGAGTAAAATTCTTGATACTGGAGAACTCTCAGTTTGTCCGGTTTGTGTTGACAAATACCATACCACCATACTGTATCCAGGTAATAAATTTCCTTTATTTTCATTTAACAATCAATGTGTACCGTATTCTTCTTCACGGAAAAATAAGACAACCCCTGAAAATAAGACCTAGCGCATCTTTTGGAGCAAAAATTAATATAAGACAATATCTTATTTTCTGGGGGGGAAAAGGTACCTCGGTAGGGGCGGGTCAGTGCCCCCAGAGTGGAAAGTGATTTTGGGGGACTTGACGCAGCTCTCTCCCCGATGTCAAAGCCCAGAGACAGGGCCTTGGGGGTGGCGGGATATTCAGTTGTGAGATGCCGCGCGGTGGGGGCGGTGGGGGCCTCCGAGGCTCATGGAGGCCCATGGCTGTCCGAAAGGGGGGAGAGGAGAGGGGGCTGGCCTCCCCATGCTTGTGGACCTGGGCCCTGGGCGGCAGGAAACCTGCGAGCAGAAGCCTGTCTGTCCTTGGGACTTTTAGACACGAAAAACACTTACACAGTTGGTGGGGTAGGCCTCCTTCTCCTACAAGCCCCCTAACCCCCCCCCACCCCCTCCCGGGCCTTGTGAGCAGCAGGGCAGCCTAGTCAGTGCTCCTTGCTCATTGGTCCTAGAAATGAGGGGGCGGTTTTTTTTTGTTTTTGGTTTTTTTCTAGAACAAGGGAGCAGGGCCTAGCCTAGTGCTGAAGGCAGTCAAGTCATTGAGGGGGCGGGGCCAGGTGAACAGCTGAAGGTAGTCGGGACAACGAGGGGGCGGGGCCAGGTGAAGGCCAGGCACTTGTGACCTATGCAGGACAAAGGCTGGTTGCCAGGGTTACAGGGATGGGGGGAGGGGCGGGAAGGTGGGGGGAATGCTTCTGGCCTTGAGGCCTGCCAGGCAGCAGCGACCTTAACAAGGAAGCTGGGATTTTGGGGGGCTGGCTCAATGATCAGCCAGAAGAGGCCAAGCCAAGGCTGGATTAGGGTGAGAGGCCACACCCGGAAGTGGTCCAGTGGATAAGGCCATGTGAATGAGGATGGGTGTCCCCCGTGGCGACAAAAGCCTCATCCTCCGCTCCTTCAGACCAGATGCCAGCGAGAAGAGCTTTCCCTGTGAATGGGGCAGACACTTTGCCCTCAGGGCCCAGTCACCAGTAAGTACTGCGTTTCCCCAAATATAACACATCCTAAGAAAATAAGAACTACTTCCAGGTTTCCTTCTGAGTGAAATAGAAGGCATCCCCAGAAAATAAGCCCCCCCCCCCATTCCGCCCTTGGGCTGCACATGAGAGTTTTGGTCCACTGATTCTGAAAGAAATGGAGTCACAAGAAATTCAACAGGAAATTCAGGAATTAGATTGTTTTGTTTTGTTTTGTTTTGTTTTTGCAGTCTAGAAGATTCCATTTATTGGAAGCCTTGACCAACTCCCCTCCCACTCCCCATATACACATGCATATGTACCTACATAGAATCCGCGTAGAATTTTATTCTACGTGTGAACAGAGAAGAATATGGAAGGCCAGCACTAGATGTCATCTGTGCTACCCAGACTAGAATGCGGGGGGAGGGGGCAGGGATGGAATATGGAATGTGAGGTCAGTCATGCGAGAGGAAAGGTGTCCTCAATAAAAATTATCTAATATTTAGCCCTGTTACTAAAAATAAAATAGGTAAATATGAAAGGATGGCGGTCAAAATGTTGATGGTGCTTCTCTAAGGTGGTAATATTTCTGGTGACTCTGCTTTTCTTGTTCCTACTTTTATAAACTCGGGTTCTTAATAAGCTTATATTACTCACGTGCATATTATTTATAAAATCAAGAAAAGAAAGCCAATTTTAACGTGGGAAAAATAGCCACACCATGAAGGGGTGTCACCCTGGGGTAACAGGAAGCCTTCGGAGCACTCCCCCCGGTTCTCGCGGAGAGGGAGGGGCCCCGCTTTGTGGACACAGATGTGGAATCCGAGCACAAAAGGCAAAGGAAGGACCGTGTCCAAGGTCGCCCAGCGGGCACCCACCTGGCCTCACCAGCTCCCTCCGCCCCATCGGGCCCGGTCCAGCAGGGGTTGAGCAAGTGGGACCCAGCCAGGGAGGGGCTGAGCCGCTGGGCATCCTGGGCCGGTGAGGGGAGGGAGAGGGGCTGGCAGGAGGAGGCAGGAAGGAGGCAGGAGGATGCAGACATGGCAGAATCACCCCCTCAGCCCAGGCCCTCCCTGAGGAAACGACACCCGGCACCGGACACCCTGGGTCAGTCAGGCTGAGCCACAGGGACCAGACATCTTGCCCCTCCCCGGAGCACCTGCAGCTTCACAGGAAACAAAGGCTCAGTCCGCAGTGTGGGTTCCAGCTGAGCTTGGAAGGAGCTGGGGGGAGGAGGGGGCGGCCACGGGTGCCTCGGGTCTTAGAGTCCCCTCATTCACCCAACAGATGCCCACCGTGCCAGGCCCGGGGCGCATGCTGACACACGTCCTGTCTGTCTCCTCGGCAGGCCAGGCGGGAAACTCCTGTGCGGCTTTTCCTCCCTCTTTGCTCACAGGACAGTGGGGCTGCCGGGTGGAATAGCTCAGAGCCTGGGCCAGGTCCCCCTCCCCCATCACAGAAGGGCGCCAAGACAGCCTGAGCATTTCCACAACAAATTGGGCGTCCCTGACAGCTGCCTCGCTCAGGGCCAGATGGACCGCCCAGTTCCAGATGGGGGAGAACAGGCTATCAAGGAAGGACCTGGCCAGCATCAGCCACCCAGGGGAGAGCTTTTTTCTGTTCATAACATTGTATAGGAAGTTGTTTGTCTATGTCGGCAATGATAATACTTGGACAAGATGGCCAAATATAGGACACTGCATGAAAACAGGAATAATTCAGAGAAAATGGCAGTAAATAGATGAGAACTGGTTTAGAACAGCAGAAACATATTCTCCAAGTCAGTTATTAGTGTAGGAAAGGTTTCTAACATCCAGGAAATTCTTAATTAGAGTTAAGAACACAATAAACAGTGTATGAAACCTCTTTTATTTACTTAAAGTAGCCTAGAACTTTACATGTGTGTCACACAAGGCTTGAAAGAGAGAAATCAGCAAATTGAGCAACGTTGGAAAGCAATAAAGTTCACTGTAATGTAGCATTACACTCTATAGCATAGTTGAGTGAGAGTGTTCTCCAGTTTCTTTTGTTCATAACAGTGTGTAGGAAGTGTTTTGTCTATGAGGTCAATATTTATACTTGGACAAGATGGCTGAATATAGGAAACTACATGAAAACATGAATAATTCAGAGAAAATGGCAGTTAATAGATGAGAACTCGTTTAGAACAGCTGAAACTAATTCTCCAATTCAGATCTCAGTGTAGAAAAGGTATGTAACATCCAGGAATTACTTAATTCGAGTTGAGAGCACATTAAACAGTGTATGAAACTGTTATTTTTTACTTCAAGGAACCTAGAACCTTAAATGTATGTCACACAAAGTTTGAAAGAGAGAAATAAGCAAATTGAGTAGCTTCTAAGTACAATTCACTGAAATGTAACATTAAACTCTATTACATAGTTTACAGACAATGTTCCCGACATTTTCAGTTTCATAACAGTGTTTAGGTAGTTGTTTTTCCATATTCCTAATGCTTATTCCTGACCTAATGTTAGAAACTACAAGAAAACATCAGTAATTCTGGGCAAATAACAGTAAATAGATGAGAACTCACATAGAACATGTATAAAACCTCCAACTCTTTTGTTTGTGTATACAAGGTATCTACAATGCAGGAAAGCCGTAATTAGAGTTCAGATCACATTAAACAGTGTATGAATCACATATTTTTACCTAAATGAGCCTAGAATGGTAAGTTTGTATCATAAAAAGCAGAATACCATTGAAATAGAGAAATAAACACATTGAGCAGCTTTGGAAAGCCTTACATTTCACTGTAATATAGCATTACACTCTATAACATAGTTGAGGGACAGTGTTCCCGAGCTTCTTCTGTTCATAGCAGTGTGTAGGAAGTTTTTTGTATATGTGGGCAATGATTATACTTGGATAAGAAGGCCGAATATAGGAAACTATATGAAAACATGAATAATTCAGAGAAAATGGCTATCAATAGATGAGAAACTGTTTTAGAAGAGCAGAAACAGATTCTCCAAGGCAGTTCTTCGTGCAGAAAATGTATCGAACATCCAAGAATTCCTTAATTCAAGTTCAGAGCACATTAAACAGTGTATGAATCCTATATTTTTTACTTAAAGGAAGCTAGAACTTTAAAGGCATGTCACTCAAAGCTTGAAAGAGAGAAATAAGCATATTGAGTAGCTTTGAAAAACCAAACACCTCACCGAAATGTTTCATTAAACTCTATAACTTACTTGAGAGACAATGTTCCCGAGCTTTGAAAAGACTTACATTCATTGTAATGTAGCATTACACTCTATATCATAGTTGAGGGACAATGTTCTCAGGCTTCCTCTGTTCACTACAGTGTGTAGGAAGTTGTTTGTATATGTGGGCAATGCTAATACTTGGACCAGAAGGCCGAATATAGGAAACTATATGAAAACATGAATAATTCTGAGAAAATGGCAGCAAATATATGAGAACTGGTTTAGAACAGCAGAAACAGATTATCCAAGTCAGTTCTTAGTGTAGAAAAGGTAAACAACATCCAGGAAATTCTTAATTAGAGTTAAGAACACAATAAACAGTGTATGAAACCTCTTTTATTTACTTAAAGAAGAGCAGAACTTTACATGTGTGTCACACAAGGATTGAAAGAGAGAAATAAGCCCATTAAGTTGCTTTGAAAGCCTAACACCTCACTGAAATGTATCATTAAACTCTATAACATACTTGAGAGACAATGTTCCCGAGCTTTGGAAAGCCTTACAGTTCACTGTAATGTAGCATTACACTCTATATCATAGTTGAGGGACAATGTTCTCGGGCTTCCTCTGTTCATAACAGTGTGAATGAAGCTGTTTGTATATGTGGTTAATGCTAATACTTGGACGAGAAGGCCAAATATTGGAAACTACATGAAAACATGAATAATTCAGAGAAAATGGCAGTAAATAGATGAGAACTGATTTACAACAGCAGAAACTGATACTCCAAGTCAGTTCTTAGTGTAGAAGAGGTATCTAAGATCCAGGAAATACTAAATTAGAGTTAAGAACACAATAAATCGTGTATGAAACCTCTTTTATTTATTGAAAGTAGCCTAGAACTTTACATGTGTCTCACACAAGGTTTGAAAGAGAGAAATCAGCAAATTGAGCAATGTTGGAAAGCATGACAGTTCACGGTAATGTAGCATTACACTCTATAACATAGCTGAGAGACAGTGTTCTCGAGTTTCTTCTGTTCATAACGGTGTGTAGGAAGTTGTTTGTATATATGGGCAATGTTTATACTTGGACGAGAAGGCCAAATATAGGAAACTATATGAAAACATGAATAATTCGGAGAAAATGGCAGAAAATAGATGAGAACTGGTTTAGAACAGTTGAAACAGATTCTCCAATTCAGTTCTTAGTGAAGAAAAGATATCTAACATTAAATAATTCCTTAATTCATGTTGAGAGCACATTAAACATTATATGAATACTATATTTTTCCTTCAAGGAAGCTAGAACCTTAAATGTATTTCTCACAAAACTTGAAAGAGAGAAATAATCAAATTGAGTAGCTTCTAATTACACTTCACTGAAATGTATCATTAAACTCTATTACATAGTTTGGAGACAATGTTCCTGAGCATTTAAGTTTCATAACATTGTTTGGGTAGTTGTTTGTCTATATTCGCAATGCTTATTTCTGGCCTAAAGTTAGAAACTACAAAAAACATCAGTAATTCTGGGAAAATAATAGTAAATAGATGAGAAGTCGCATAGAACATGTATAAAACAATTCTCCAACTCTTTTGTTTGTGTATTAAAGGTATCTACAATCCAGGAAAGCCTTAATTATAGTTTCGATCACATTAAACAGTGTATGAATCACATATTTTTACTTAAGTGAGCCTAGAATGGTGAATGTGTGTCATACCAGGCAGAATACCATTGAAATAGAGGAATGAACACAGTGAGCTTCTTTGGAAAGCCTTACAGTTCACTGTAATGTAGCATTACACTCTATAACATAGTTGAGGGACAGTGTTCTCAAGCTTCTTCTGTTCATAACAGTGTTTAGTAAGTTGTTTGTATATGTGGGCAATCTTTATAATTGGACAAGATGGCCAAATATAGGAAACTACATGAAAACATAAATAATTCAGAGAAAATGTCAGTAAACAGATGAGAACTCGTTTAGAACAGCTGAAACGAATTCTTCAAGTCAATTCTTTGTGTAGGATAGGTATAAAACAACCAGGTATTCCTTAATTCAAGTTGAGAGCACATTAAACAGTGTATAAATCTGATATTTTTTACTTAAAGGAGCCTTGAACTTTAAATGTATGTCACACAAAGCTTGAAAGAAAGAAATAAGCAAATTGAGTAGCTTTGAAATGCCAAACACCTCACTGAAATGTATCAATAAACTCTATAACTTACTTGAGAGACAATGTTCCCGAGCTTTGGAAAGCCTTACATTCACTGTAATGTAGCATTACACTCTATATCATAGTTGAGGGACAGTGTTCTCAGGCTTCCTCTGCTCATAACAGCGTGTAGGAAGTTGTTTGTATATGTGGGCAATGCTAATTAATACTTGGATGAGAAGGCCGAATATAGGAAACTACTTGAAAACATGACTAATTCGGAGAAAATGGCAGTAAATAGATGAGAACTGGTTTAGAAGAGCCAAAACAGATTCTCCAAATCAG
Source organism: Nyctalus aviator (assembly GCA_036971965.1). Lineage (NCBI taxonomy): Eukaryota > Metazoa > Chordata > Mammalia > Chiroptera > Vespertilionidae > Nyctalus > Nyctalus aviator. The sequence continues at coordinate 18,978 of JAPZQD010000052.1, read as the reverse complement.
TTCATAGTGTAGAAGAGGTATCTAATATCCAGCAAATTTTAAATTATAGTTAACACAATAAACCATGCATGAAACCTCTTTTATTTACTTAAAGTAGCCTAGAACTTTACATGTATGTCACACAAGGCTTGAAATAGAGAAATCAGCAAATTGAGCAACGTTGGAAAGTAATACAGTTCACTGTAATGTAGCATTACACTCTATAACATAGTTGAGGGACAGTATTCTCGAGTTTCTTTGGTTCATAACAGTGTGTAGGAAGTTCTTTGTCTATGTTGGCAATATTTATACTTGGAGAAGATGGCCGAATATGGGAAACTGTATGAAAACATGAATAATTCAGAGAAAATGGCAGTAAATAGATGAGAACTCGATTAGAACAGCAGAAACTGATTCTCCAAGTCATTTCTTATTGTAGAAAATGTATCAAAGATCCCGGAAATTCTTAATTATAGTTGATAGCACATTAAACAGTGTAAGAATCCTATATTTTTTACTTAAAGGAGGCTTGAACTTTAAATGTATGTCACACAGAGCTTGAAAGAAAGAAATAAGCCAATTAAGTAGCTTTGAAAAGCCTAACACCTCACTCAAATGTATCATTAAACTCTATAACCAACTTGAGAGACAATGTTCCCGAGCTTTGGAAAGTCTTACAGTTCACTGTAATGTAGCATTACACTCAATAACATAGTTGAGGGACAGTGTTCTCGAGTTTCTTCTGTTCATAACAGTGTGTAGGAAGTTGTTTGTATATATGGGCAATGCTTATACTTGGTCAAGATGGCAGAATATAGGAAACTATATCAAAAAATGTATAATTCATAGAAAATGGCATTAAATAGATGAGAACTGGTTTAGAACAGCAGATACAGATTCTCCAAGTCAGTTCTTAGTGTAGAAAAGGCATCCAATATTCAGGAAATTCTTAATTAGAGGTATGAACAAAATAAACAGTGTATGAAACCTCTTTTATTTACTTAAAGAAGACCAGAAATTTACGTGTATGTTACACAAGGCTTGAAAAAGAGAAATCAGGAAATTGAGTAACGTTGGAAAGTAATACAATTCACTGTAATGTAGCATCACACTCTATATCATAGTTGAAGGACAATGTTCTCAGGCTCCCTCTGCTCATAACAGTGTGTATGAAGTTGTTTGTATATGCGGGCAATGCCAATACTTGGACGAGAAGGCCAAAAATTTGAAACTATATGAAAACATGAATAATTCAGAGAAAATGGCAGTAAATAGATGAGAACTGGTTTAGAACAGCAGAAACAGATTATACAAGTCAGTTCTTCATGTAGAAAAGGTATTAAAATCCAGGAAATTCTTAAATGGAGTAAAGAACACAATAAACAGTGTATGAAAACTCTATTATTTACTTAAAGTAGCCTAAAACTTTACATGTGTGTCACACAAGGCTTGAAAGAGAGAAATCAGCAAATTGAGCAACGTTTTAAAGCAATACAGTTCACTGTAATGTAGCATTACACTCTATAACATAGTTGAGGGACAGTGTTCTCGAGTTTCTTATGTTCATAACAATGTGTAGGAAGTTGTTTGTCTATGAGGTCAATATTTATACTTGGACAAGATGGCTGAATATAGGAAACTACATGAAAACATGAATAATTTAGAGAAAATGGCAGTAAACAGATGAGAACTTTTTTAGAACAGCTGAAACAATTTTTCCAAGTTAGTTCTTAGTGTAGAAAATGTATCAAAGATCCAGGAAATTCTTAATTAGATTTGAGAGCACATTATACAGCATATGAATCCTATATTTTTTACTTAAAGGAGCCTAGAACTTTAAATGTACGTCACGCAAAGCTTGAAAGAGAAATAAGCCCATTAAGTTGCTTTGAAAAGCCTAACACCTCACTGAAATGTATCATTACACTCTATGACATACTTGAGAGACAATGTTCCCGAGCTTTGGAAAGCCTTACAGTTTACTGTAATGTAGCATTACACTCTATATTATAGTTGAGGGACAATGTTCTCAGCCTTCCTCTGCTCATAACAGTGTGTATAAACTTGTTTGTATATGTGGCAATGCTAATACTTGGACGAGTAGGCTGAATATAGGAAACTACATGAAAACATGAATAATTTTGAGAAAATGGCAGTAAATAGATGAGAACTGGTTTAGAACAGTAGAAACAATTCAATGAGGTGTTAGGCTTTTCAAAGCTACTTAATTGGCTTATTTCTGTCTTTCAAGCTTTGTGTAACAGACATTTCAGGTTCAAGGTTCCTTTAAATAAAAAATATAGGATTCATACACTGTTTAATGTGCTCTAAACTTGAATTAAAGAATTCTTGGATGTTGATACCTTTTCTGCACTAAGAACTGACTTGGAGAATCTGGTTCTGCCTACTCGTCCGAGTATTAGCATTGCCCACATATACAAACAACTTCCTACACTCCAATATGAGCAGTGGAAGCCCGAGAACATTGTCTCTCAACTGTGTTATAGAGTGTAATGCTGCATTACTGTGAACGGTAAGGCTTTCCAAAGCTCGGGAACATTGTCTCTCAAGTATGTTATAGAGTTTAATGATAAATTTCAGAGAGGTGTTAGGCTATTCAAAGTAACTTCATTGTGTTATTTCAGTCTTTCAAGCTTTGCGTGACATACATTTAAAGTTCTAGGCTCCTTTAGGTAAAAAATATAGAATTCATACACTGTTTAATTTGCTCTCAACTCTTTTTAAGGAATTCCTGGATGTTAGATACCTTTTCCACACTAAGAACTGACTGGGAGAATTTGTTTCAGGTGTACTAAATGAGTTCTCATCGATTTACTTCCATTTTCTGTGAAATATTCATGCTTTCATGTAGTTTCCTATATTTGGCCATCTTGTCCAAGTATAAACATTGCCCACATATACAAACAACTTCCTACACACTGTTATGAACAGAAGAAACTCGAGAACACTGTCCCTCAATTATGTTATAGAGTGCAATGCTACATTACAGTGAACTGTATTGCTTTCTAATTTGTTAGATACCTCTTCTACACTAAGAAATGACTTGGAGAATCTGTTTCTGCTCTTCTAAACCAGTTCTCATCTATTTACTGCCATTTTATCTGAATTATTCATGTTTTCATGTAATTTCCTATATTTGGCCTTCTCGTCCAAGTATTAACATTGCCCATATATACAAACAACTCCCTACACACTGTTATGAGCAGAGGAAGCCTGAGAACATTGTCTCTCAACTATGATATAGAGTGTAATGCTACATTACAGTGAACTGTAAGGCTTTCCAAAGCTCGGGAACATTGTCTCTCAAGTATGTTATAGAGTTTAATGATACATTTCAGTGAGGTGTTAAGCTTTTCAAAGCAACTTAATGGGCTTATTTCTCTCTTTCAAGCTTTGTGTGACATACATTTAAAGTTCTCGGCTCCTTTAAGTAAAAAATATCTGATTCATACACTTTTTAATGTGCTCTCAACTTGAATTCAGCAATTCTTGGATGTTAGATACCTTTTCTACACGAAGAACTGACTTCATTGACATACATGTAAAGTTCTAGGCTACTTTAAGTAAATAAAGGTGGTTTCATCCACTGTTTATTTAGTCTTTAACTCTAATTAAGGATTTCCTGGATCTTAGATATCTTTTCAACAATAAGAACTGATTTGGACAATCGGTTTCTTCTTTTCTAAACCCGTTCTCATCTATTTACTGCCATTTTCTCCGAATTATACAAGTATTCATATAGTTTCCTATATTTGGCCTCTTTTCCAAGTATAAGCATAGCCCACATATACAAACAACATCCTACACAGTGTTATGAACTGAAGAAACTCGAGAACGCTGTCCCTCAACTACATTATAGAGTGTAATAGATTTCCTGGATCTTAGATACCTTTTCTACACTAAGAACTGATTTGGACAATTGGTTTCAGCTCTTCTAAATGAGTTCTCTCATTTAGAACATTGACATTTTCTCTGAACTATGTTATAGACATTTTCTCTGAACTATGTTATAGTTCAGAATACTGACATTTTCTCTGCACTGTGTTATAGTGTAAGGATTTCCAAAGCTGCTTAATGTGTTTATTTCTCTATTTAACAATCTAGGCTCATTAAGTAAACAATATATGATTCATACACTGTTTAATGTGATCTGAACTCTAATTAAGGCTTTCCTGGATCATAGATACCTTTTATACAGAAACAAAACACTTGGAGAAGTGTTTTATACACGTTCTATGCGAGTTTTCATCTATTTACAGTTATTTTCCCAGAATTACTGATGTTTTCTTGTAGGTTGTAACATTAGACCAAGAATAAGCATTGGGAACACGGAAAAACAACTACTTAAACACTGTTATGAACCTGAAAAGCTCTGGAACATTGCCTCTAAACTATATTTTTTACTTAAAGGAGCCTTGAATTTTAAATGTATGTCACACAAAACTTGAGAGAGAGAAATAAGCAAATTGGGTAGCTTTTAATTACACTTCACTGAAATGTATCATTAAACTCTATTACATAGTTTAGAGACAATGTTCCCGAGCTTTGGAAAGCCTTACATTCACTGTAATGTAGCATTACACTCTATATCATATTTGAGGGACAATGTTCCAGGCTTCCTCTGCTCGTAACAGTGTGTAGGAAGTTGTTTGTATATGTGGGCAATGCTAATACTTGGACGAGAAGGCAGAATATAGGAAACTACATGAAACGTGAATAATTGGGACAAAATGGCAGTAAATGGATGAGAACTTGTTTAGAAGATCAGAAACAGATTCTCCAAGTCAGTTCTGAGTGTAGAAAGGTATCTAATGTCCAGGAATTCCTTAATTCGAGTTGAGAGCACATTAAACAGTATGAATCTTATATTTTTTATTTAAAGGAACCAAGAACCTTAAATGTATGTCCCACAAAGTTTGAAAGAGAGAAATTAGCAAATTGAGTAGCTTTTAATTACACCTCACTGAATTGTATCATTAAACTCTAAAACTTAGTTGAGAGACAATGTTCCTGAGTTTTTCAGGTTAATAACAGTGTTTAGGTAGTTGTTTGTCCCTGTTCCCAATGCTTATTTCTGGCCTAATGTTAGAAACTACAAGAAAACATCAGTAATTATGGGGAAATAACTGTATATAGATGAAAACTTGCATAGAACATGTATAAAACACTTCTCCAAGTCTCTTGTTTGTGTATAAAATTTATCTACAATCCAGAAAAGCCTTAATTAGAGTTCAGATCACATTAAACAGTCTATGAATCATATATGGTTTACTTAAATGAGCCTAGAATGGTAAATGTGTGTCATACAATTCAGAATACCATTGAAATAGAGATATAAACACATTAAGCAGCTTTGGAAAGCCTTACAGTTCACTATAATGTATCATTACACTCTATAACATAATTGAGGGACAGTGTTCTTGAGCATCTTATGTTTATAACAGTGTGTAGGAAATTGTTTATATATACGGGCAATGCTTATACTTGGTCAAGATGGCCGAATATAGAAACTATCTGAAAACATGAATAATTCAGAGAAAATGACAGTAAATTGATGGGAACTCGTTTAGAACAGCTGAAACCAATTGTCCAAATCAGTTCTTAGTGTAGAAATGGTATCTAAGATCCCGGAAATCCTTATTTAGAGTTAAGAACACAATAAACAGTGCATGAAACCTCTTTTATTTACTTAAAGTAGCCTAGAACTTTACATGTGTGTCACACAAGTTTTGAAAGTGAGAAATCAGCAAATTGTGCAACGTTGGAAATCAATACTGTTCACTGTAATGTAGCATTACACTCTATAACATAGATGAAGGACAATGTTCTGGAGTTTCTTCTGTTCATAACACTGTATAGGAAGTTGTTTGTCTATGTGGGCAATATTTATACTTGGACAAGATGTCCGAATATAGGAAACTACATGAAAACATGAATAATTCCGAGAAAATGGCAGTAAATAGATGAGAACTCGTTTAGAACAGCTGAAACAAATTCTCCAAGTCAGTTCTTAGTGTAGAAAAGGAATCTATCATCCAGGAATTCCTTAATTCGAGTTGAGAGCACATTAAACAGTTTATGAATCCGATATTTTTTACTTAAAGGAGCCTAGAACTTTAAATGTATGTCACACAAAGCTTGAAAGACAGAAATAAGCCAATTAAGTAGCTTTGAAAAGCCTAACACCTCACTGAAATGTATCATTCAACTGTATAACATACTTGAGAGAAAATGTTCACGAGTTTTGGAAAGCCTTACAGTTCTATGTAATGTAGCATTACACTCTATATCATAGTTGAGGGACAATGTTCTCAGTCTTCCTCTGCTCATAACAGTGTGGAGTATGTTGTTTGTATATGTGGGCAATGTTAATACTTGGACAAGAAGGCAGAAGATAACAAACTACATAAAAACATGAATAATTCAGTGAAAATGGCAGTAAATAGGTGAGAACTGGTTTATAACAGCAGAAACAGATTTTCCAAGTCAGTTGTTAGTGTAGAAAAGGTATCTAGAATGACGAAAGATGGCAGAAGAATAGATGGGAGGATTCTGAGCCTGGTCCTGAAGCAGAAAGAGAGAGCAGCTGATGCTGTTGAGCTGTGAGTATTTATTAGCAACCTGGGAGACAGCGAAGGCCAGAAGAAATGGCTGGTTACCGCTGTCAGAGGGACCCCTCTCACGGATGCACCCAAGTGGGCTGCATCCCTTCCTGGAACTACCTGCCGGCTTGGACGGGAAAGCCTCACCATTTTGAGAGGAATATAGGATCGTGTCAGAGGCCTGAATATGCACAACCGCAGCAACCACCAAGCAGCTGTGACCCCCAGAACACGGATCCCAGGTGGTGTGAACACCAGGCCCCACAGGAGTGCCCCACTGCTCTGCGAAAATGTCAGATTTTGCGGGGAGAGGGTGGAGAGTGCTCGAGGAGAAGATAAAAGGGTGCGCGTGCACAAGGCACACGGAAGCTGGAGGACAAGGGCTGTGATTATAAGTGGAAGCCCCAGCTGTTGGTCAGGTGTCACCCATGAAAGTGGAGCGGGCTCCTAACAGGGGAGATATCTAAAGAGCAACACATTTGGATCTGGCTCGGAAGGATATCGGAGAGTTGCAAGAGATTGCAATTGCTCGGACCTGCCCCCTCCCCCCTCTGTAGATCCTACTTCAAAGAGGACAAAAATAAAAAAGCTGAGAGGCTCTAGAGTCTGGGAAGTCAACCTAGAAACACTGCCCCCAGAGGCTAATTTACAAATTGACTCTAGAGTAATAAAAACAAAGCAAAACCTCCCTAAAAATCAGGACTGGATCATAACAATAGAGGAATAGAGGAAGCGAATAACCTTCATTACTGCAAATTTTATTTAAATTTTAATTTTTAAATATTTGTTTTTTATTTTTGTTCTCATTATTTGCAACGTTTACTCAAGAAACTATTTTTTTTCCTCTCTTGATTTTATCTTTTTAATTACTACATTGTATACGTAATCAACACTATTACTGCTACTAATTTACTTTTTTCATCTTATTTTCTTTTGTTTATTTTTATTATTTTTATTTCATCATATATATATATATATTATTTCAGGATTACTGTTCTACAGTCTTTATCTATCTTTCCTTCTCCAACGCTTTATTCTATCTCAACCCTACCTTTATGCCTTCACCCTCTTTCTGATCTTTTCCTTTGTACCCCGTTTATCTTAACCCTTTCCTGCTCTAGATTATCCCCATTCCTTCTCTCTACCCCCTCCTAAAATTTCACCCTACTTGTATATATCTAATTTCCAACTACCTTCTCCAAGCCCATTCAAACCTCCCTCGCAGTTGTCCTAAAAACAAAACAAAAAAACAGTCTTTCTCTCCAACCCTTTGAAGTTGTATGTTGAATGGTGACTATACTGAAGTTGTATGCTTTTTTTTTAATAAGATTGATTTGCCTATTCTCTTTGTCTGATTGTATGTTTATGTTAGCTGGGTTCTAGTCAACTTTATTGGTGGTAATTAATATTACAAACACATTTCTATTCAGTGCCTTGCGTGTTGTACCTGGTTGTGTTGTAATTTGTGCCTTTAAATCAAGCAGAAGAGAGAGAACTATACAACCAGACATCCTAAATAATGGGGAGACCCAAAAACAGCTTGCATATGAAAGAAAAGCAGGCTTCACCAGAAAAGGAAGTAAACGAGATAGAAGCAAGCAACCTACCAGAGCAAGAATTCAGAGTAATGATCATAAGATGGCCAGAAAGAATGGAAGACAAATTTGATAATATGAGTAAGAACCAAGAGGAAATGAAGAAGAACCAAGAAGAAATGAAAAATGACATCGCTACTGTAAAGAACTCAACAGAAAGCATCAAGAGTAGATTAGAAGAAGCAGAGGACCGCATCAGCGAGCTAGAAGACAAGATGGAAAAAAAATGCCCAATTAGAACAGCTTCTGGAAAAAAAATTAAAAAACAGGAGGAAAGTCTAAGGGAACTTTGGGACAATACAAAACCAAACAATATTAGAATAATAGGGGTTCCAGAAAGAAAGGGAATTGAGGAAGACATGGAAAACCTATTTCAAGAAATAATGACAGAAAACTTTCCTGAGATAGAGAAGAAAAAACCCACACAAATCCAAGATACTTGCAGAGTCCCAAGCAAAATGAACCCCAGAAAACCGACCCCTAGACACATTATAATTAAGCTGGAAAACATCAATGACAAAAAAATAATTTTAAAAGCAGCCAGAGAGAGACAGAAAGTTACATATAAAGGAACCCCCTTCAGACTAGCAACTGACTTCTCCACCGAAACTTATCAGGCCAGAAGGGAATGGGATGAAATATACAAAGTCATGCAAAGGAAGGGTCTGAATCCAAGAATACTGTACCCAGCAAGGCTATCAATCAAAAGTGAAGGTGAAATCAGGAGCTTCACAGACAAAAACAGACTAAGGGAATTTATCTTCACCAAACCAGCAATGCAAGAAATGCTAAAGGGTCTACTGTAAAATTAAAGAAATAGAAAGCAAAGAAGGAACACAGGGGTATAGAATAAAGATGGCATCAAATAAGTATCTATCAATAATAACTTTAAATGTAAATGGACTAAATGCTCCAATCAAAAGACATAGGGTAACGGATTGGACAAGAAAACAAGACCCATATATCTGTTGTCTACAAGAAACCCACCTCAGGAAAAAAGATGCACACAGACTGAGGGTGAAGGGATGGAAAAAGGTTTTCCAGGCAAATGGAAATGAAAAAAAAAGATGGGGTAGCAATACTTATATCTGACAAATTAGATCTCAGAGTGAAGGACATAACAAGAGATAATGAAGGCCACTTCATAATACTAAAGGGAGCAATCCAACAAGAAGAAATAACCCTGGTAAATATATATGCACCCAATACAGCAGCACCCCAATATATAAAAAAACTGCTGGAGGACATTAAGGGAGAGATTAATAGCAATATAATCATAGTAGGAGATTTTAATACCCCACTGTCACCCTTTGACAAATCATCTAAACAAAAAATCAGCAAAGAAATATCAATCCTAAATGACTTGCTGGACTGGATGGAATTAATCAACATCTTCAGAACATTCCACCCCAAAGCCACAGAATATACATTTTTCTCAAGGGCACATGGGATATTCTCAAAGATAGACCACATTTTGGGACATAGGCAAAGTCTCTTCAAATTAAATAAGATAGAAATCATATCAAGCATCTTCTCAGACCATAATGGCATAAAACTGGAAATTAACTACAATGAAAAAAAATCCAAAGAAATCAAACACATGGAGACTAAACAGCATGCTATTAAACAAGGACTGGGTTACCAGAGAAATCAAGGAAGAAATTAAAAACATCCTGGAAACAAATGACAATGAAAACACAACTATCCATAATCTATGGGACACAGCAAAAGCAGTTTTGAGAGGAAAGTTCATATCCCTACAAGCCTATTGCAAGAAACTAGAAAAAATGGTAACAAATGATCTAACTCTACAACTCAAAGAGTTAGAAAAAGAGCAACAAGAAAACCCCAGTGTAAGCAGAAGGAAGGAAATAACAAAAATCAGAGGGGAGATAAACAACATTGTGACCAAAGAAACAATACATAAGATCAACAAAACCAAGAGCTGGTTCTTTGAAAGAATAACCAAGATAGATGGTCCTTTAGCCAGGCTAACCAAGAAACAAAGAGAGAGGACCCAAATAAACAAAATCAGAAATGAAAGAGGTGAAATAACAACAGACCCCACCGAAATACAACGAATTGTTACAAAATACTACGAACAACTCTATTCCAACAAACTGAACAACCTGGAGGAAATGGACCTATTCCTAGAAAAATACAAACTTCCAAAACTCAATCAGGAAGAATCTAAAAATCTCAATACACCAGTGACTTGGGAAGAAATTGAAATAGTCATCAAAAAGCTTCCAGTAAACAAAAGCCCAGGACCAGATGGCTTCACAGGAGTTTTACCAAACATTCAAGGAAGAACTAAAACCTATCCTCCTCAGACTATCCCAAAAAATTCAAGAGGAAGGAACACTTCCAAACTCCTTCTATGAAGCCAGCATCACCCTAATACCAAAACAAGACAAAGACAACTCAATGAAAGAGAATTACAGGCCAATATCCCTCATGAACATAGATGCCAAAATTCTAGCAAATCGGCTCCAGCAGAGCATCACAAAGCTCATACACCATGACCAAGTCGGATTTATTCCAGGAATGCAAGGTTGGTTCAATATCCGCAAATCAATAAACGCGATACATCACATAAACAAATTGAAAGATAAAAACCATATAGTCATATCAATTGATGCAGAAAAAGCATTTGATAAAATCCAACACCCTTTCCTGATAAAAACTCTCAAAAAGGTGGGAGTACAAGGATCATACCTCAACATAATAAAAGATATATACCATAAACCCACAGCCAACATCATACTCAGTGGGCAAAAACTAAAACCATTCCCTCTAAGAACAGGAACAAGACAGGGATGCCCACTATCACCACTCCTCTTTGACATCTTACTCTAAGTATTAGCCATTGCAATTAGACAAGAGGAGGAAATAAAAGGCATCCAAATTGGACAAGAAGAAGTAAAGTTATCCTGATTTGCAGACGACATGATATTGTATATAAAAACCCAAAAGACTCCATTAAAAAACTAATTGACTTAATAAGTGAATTTGGCAATGTAGCAGGATACAAAATTAACGCCAAGAAATCTATGGCATTTCTATACACCAAGAGCGAACTTATAGAAACTGAGACAAAAAAAGCAATTCCATTTACCATCGCACCAAAAAAATTAAGATACCTAGGAATAAACTTAACTAAGGAAGTTAAGGACCTATATGCGGAAAACTACACTACACTGAAAAAAGAGATAGAGGAAGATGTAAACAGATGGAAGAACATACCATGTTCATGGATTGGTAGAATCAACATCATCAAAATGTCCATACTTCCTAAAGCAATCTATAGGTTCAATGCACTCCCCATTAAAATACCAACGACACATTTCACTGACCTAGAAAGAACTCTCCAAAAGTTCATTTGGAACAATAAAAGACCCCGAATAGCCACAGCAATTCTGAGAAAGAAGAGTAAAGTAAGAGGGATCTCAATACCAGACTTCAAACTGTATTACAAAGCCACTGTTCTCAAAACAGCCTGATACTGGCACAAGAACAGACATATAGATCAATGGAATCGAATCGAGAACCCAGTTATCAACCCAAATCACTATGCTCAATTAATATTTGACAAAGGAGGCAGGAATATACAATGGAGTCATGATAGTTTGTTCAATAAATGGTGTTGGGAAAATTGGGCAGATACATGCAAAAGAATGAAACTAGATCACCAACTTACACCATACACAAAAATAAACTCAAAATGGATACAGGACTTAAACATCAGACGGGAAACCATAAAAATACTAGAAGCACCCACAAGCAACAAAATCTCAGACATATGCCAAAAGAACTTCTTCACTGATACTGCCCCTAGGGCAATGGAAGCTAAAGAGAAAATAAACAAATGGGACTACATCAAAATAAAAAGCTTTTTACAGCAAAAGAAACCATCAACAAAACAACAAGAAAGCCCACTGTGTGGGAGAGCATATTTGCAAATGTTACCACTGATAAAGGTATAATCTCCATCATCTACAAACAGCTTATACATCTAAATAAAAGGAAGATGAATGATCCAATTAAAAAATGGGGAAGGGACCTAAATAGGATATTTTCAAAAGAAGACAGAAGGAAGGCCAAAAGGCACATGAAAACATGCTCAAAGTCACTAATTATCCGAGAGATGCAAATCAAAACAACAATGCGGTACCATCTCACACCTGTCAGAATGGCCAACATCAACAAATCAACAAATGACAAGTGTTGGCCAAGTTGTAGAGAAAAAGGAACCCTCGTGCATTGCTGGTGGGAATGCAGACTGGTGCAACCATTGTGGAGAACAGTGTGTAGTTTCCTCAAAAAACTGAAAATGGAACTCCCATTTGACCCAGCAATCCCACTCCTAGGAATATATCCAAGAAGCTAAAAACACCAATCAGAAAGGATATATGCACCCCTATGTTCATAGCAGCACAATTTACAATAGCTAGAATCTGGAAACAGCCCAGGTGCCTGTCAGCAGATGATTTTATCAAAAAACTATGGTACAACTACACAATGGAATATTATGCTGCCATAAAAAAAGGAATTCTCATCATTTGCAGCAACCTGGATAGAACTAGAGAACATCATGCTGAGTGAAATAAGCCAGTCAATGAAAGAGAAATACCACATGGCCTCACTCATTTATGGATATTAAAGAACATTATAAACTGACAAACCAAAAGTCAGATATAAAGACAGTAAAGCAACAAGCAGACTGTAAAATTAGAGCAGGGAGAGTAGGGAGATCTGGAGAGATAAGGGATCAAACGAAGGACTTGTATACATGCATATAAGTACAACCAATAAACAGAGAACTATGGGGAGGGATGGAATGTATGGGAGGGGGGGAGTTAAAATATGTACACAGATAATACTTTAATAAAAAAAAACTTAAAAAAACAAACAAAAACAAAACAAACAAAAAAGGCAAAATGGAAGAAAGAAAAAAAAGAATTTCCGGGACATTAGATACCTTTTCTACACTAAGAACTGTCTTGGAGAATCTGTTTCTGCTGTTCTAAACCAGTTCTCATCTATTTACTGCCATTTTCTCCGAATTATTCATGTTTTCATGTAGTTTTCTATATTCAGCCTTCTCATCCAAGTATTAGCATTGCCCACATATACAAACAATTTTATACACACTGTTATGAGCAGAGGAAGCCCGAAAACATTGTTCCTAAACTATGATATAGAGTGTAATGCTACATTACAGTGAACTGTAAAGCTTTCCGATGCTGTTTAATTTGTATATTTCTCTATTTCAATGGTATTCTGCCTTGTATGACACACATTTCCCATTCTAGGTTCATTTAAGTAAAAATATGTGATTCATACACTGTTTAATGTGATCTGAATTCTAATTAAGGCTTTCCTGGATTGTAGATAGCTTTTATACACAAACAAAAGAGTTGGAGAATTGTTTTATACATGTTTTAGGCGAGTTCTCATCGATTCACTGTTATTTTACAAGAATTACTGCTGTTTCCTTGTAGTTCCTAACATTAGGCCAGGAATTAGCATTGGGAACATAGACAAACAACTAAATAAACACTGCTATGAACCTGAAAACCTCGGGAACATTGTCTCTCAACTATGTTTTAGAGTTTAATGATACATTTCAGTGAAATGTAATTAAAAGCTACTCAATTTGCTAATTTCTATCTTTCAGTTCTGTGTGACATACATTTAAGCTTCTAGGCTCCTTTAAGTAAAAAATATCAGATTCATACACTGTTTAATGTGCTCTCAACTCGAATTAAGGAATTCCTGGATGTTACATACCTTTTCTACACTAAGAACTGACTTGGAGAATTCGTTTCAGCTGTTCTAAACGAGTTCTCCTCTATTTACTGCAATTTTCTCTGAATTATTCATGTTTTCATGTAGTTTCCTATATTCGGCCAACTTCTCCATGTATAACTATTGCCCACATAGACAAACAACTTCCTACACACTGTTATGAACAGAAGAAACTCGAGAACGCTGTCCCTCAACTATGCTATAGAGTGTAATGCTACATTACAGTGAAATGTATTGCTTTCCAACGTTGCTCAATTTGCTGATTTCTCTCTTTCAAGCATTGTGTGACACACATGTAAAGTTCTAGGCTACTTTAAGAAAATGAAAGAGGTTTCATACAATGTTTATGTTGTTCTTAACTCTAATTAAGAATTTCCTGGATCTTAGATACCTTTTCTACACTAAGAACTGAATAGGAGAATCTGTTTCTGCTGTTGTAAACCAGTTCTCATCTATTTACTGCCCTTTTCTCTGAATTATTCATGTTTTCATGTAGTTTCCTATATTCGGCCATCTTCTCCAAGTATAATCATTGCCCACATATACAAACAACTTCCTCAACTATGATATAGAGTGTAATGCTACATTACAGTGAAATGTAAGGCTTTTCAAAGTTCGGGAACATTGTCTCTCAAGTAAGTTATAGAGTTTAATGATACATTTCAGTGAGATGTTAGGCTTTTTAAAGGAACATAATGGGCTTGTTTCTCTCTTTCAAGCTATGTGTGACATACATTTAAAGTTCTAGGCTCCTTTAAGTAAAAAATATAGGAGACATACACTGTTTAATGTGCTCTCAAGTATAATTAAGAATTTCCTGGATTTTTGATACATTTTATACAATAAGAACTGACTTGGAGAATCAGTTTCTGCTGTTCTAACCGAGTTCTCATCTATTTACTGGCATTTTCTCTTAATTATTCATGTTTTCATATAGTTTTCTATATTCGGCCATCTTGTCCAAGTATAAACATTGCCCAGAGATACAAACAACTTCCTACACACTGTTATGAACAGAAGAAACTCGAGAATACTATCCGTCAACTCTGTTATAGAGTGTAATGCTACATTACAGTGGACTGTATTGCTTTCCAACGTTGCTCAATTTGCTGATTTCTCTCTTTCAAGCCTTGTGTGACACACATGTAAAGTTCTAGGCTACTTTAAGTAAATAAAAGAGGTTTCATACACTGATTATTGTGTTCTTAACTCTAATTAAGGATTTACTGGATCTTAGATACCTTTTCTACAATAAAAATTGATTTTGGACAATTGGTTTCAGCTGTTCTAAACCAGTTCTCATATATTTATTGCCATATTCTCTGAATTATTTATGTTTTTATGTATGTCACACAAAGTTTGAAAGAGAGAAATAAGCCCATTAGGTTGCTTTGAAAAGCCTAACAACTCACTGAAATGTATCACTAAACTATCACATAGTTTAGAGACAATGTTCCCCGAGCTTTTCAGTTTCATTACTGTGTTTAGGTATTGTTTGTCCATATTCCCATGCTTATTCCAGGCCTAATGTTAGAAACTACAAGAAAACATCATTAATTCTGGGAAAATAACAGTAAATAGATGAGAACTCGCATAAAACATGTATAAAACAATTCTCCAACTCTTTTGTTTGTGTATAAAAGGTATCTACAGTCCAGGAAAGCCTTAATTAGAGTTCAGATCACATTAAACAGTGTATGAATCACTTATTTTTACTTAAATGAGCCTGGAATGGTAAAGGTGTGTCAGACATGGCAGAATACCATTGAAATAGAGAAATAAAGATATTAAGCAGCTTTGGAAATCCTTACAGTTGACTGTAATGTACCATTATACTCTGTAACATAGTTGAGGGACAATGTTCTCAGGCTTCCTCTGCTCATAACAGTGTGTAGGATGTTGTTTGTGTATTTGGGCAATGGTAATACTTGGACGAGAAGGCCCAATATAGGAAAATACATGAAAATAAGAATAATTCGGAGAAAATGGCAGTAAATAGATGAGAACTGGTTTAGAACAGCAGAAACATTTTCTCCAAGTCAGATCTAAGTGTAGAAAAGTTATCTAACATCCAGGAAATTCTTAATTAGAGTTAAGAACACAAGAAACAGTGTATGAAACCTCTTTTATTCACTTAAAGTAGCCTAGAACTTTACATGTGTGTCACACAAGCCTTGAAAGAGGGAAATCAGCAAATTGAGCAACGATGGAAAGCAATACAGTTCACTGTGATGTAGCATTACACTGTATAATATAGTTGGGGGACAGGGTTCTCCAGTTTCTTCTGTTCATAGCAGTGTGTAGGAAGTTGTTTGTATATATGGGCAATGCTTACACTTGGTCAAGATGGCCGAATATAGGAAACTATATGAAAACATGAATAATTCAGAGAAAATGGCAGTAAATAGATGAGAACTCGTTTAGAACAGCCTAAACGAATTCTCCAAGTCAGTTCTTAGTGTAGAAAAGGTATCTAAAATCCAGGAATTCCTTAATTCGAGTTGAGAGCAGATTAAACAGTGTATGAATCCGGTATTTTTTACTAAAAGGAGCCTATAACTTTAAAAGTATGTCACACAAAGCTTGAAAGACAGAAATAAGCCAATTAAGTAGCTTTGAATAGCCTAACACCTCACTGAAATGTATATGGGCAATGCTTATACTTGGTCAAGATGGCCGAATATAGGAAACTATTTGAAAGCATGAATAATTCGTAAAAAATGGCAGTAAATAGATGAGAACTGGTTTAGATCAACAGAAACATATTCTCCATGCAAGTTCTTAGTGTAGAAAAGTTATTTAACATCCAGGAAATTCTTAATTAGAGTTAAAAAAAAACAATAAACAGTGTATGAAACCTCTTTTATTTACTTTAAGTAGCCTAGAACTTTACATTTGTGTCACACAATGCTTGAAAGAGAGAAATCAGCAAATTGAGCAACGTTGGAAAGCAATAAAGTTCACTGTAATGTAGCATTACACTCTATAACATAGTTGAGGGACAGCGTTCTCAAGTTTGTTCTGTTCATAACAGTATGTAAGAAGTTGTTTGTCTATGAGGGCAATATTTATACTTGGACAAGATGGCCGAATATAGGAAACTACATGAAAACATGAATAATTCAGAGAAAATGGCAGTAAATAGATGAGAACTCAATTAGATCAGCAGAAACTGATTCCCCAAGTCAGTTCTTAGTGTAGAAAATGTATCAAAGACTCAGGAAATTCTTAATTAGAGTTGAGAGCACATTAATCAATGTATGAATCCTATATTTTTTCTTAAAGGAGCCTAGAACTTTAAATGTATGTCACAAAAAGTTTGAAAGAGAGAAATAAGCCCATTAAGTTGCTTTGAAAAGCCTAACACCTCACTGAAATGTATCATTAAACTCTATAACATACTTGAGAGACAATGTTCCCGAGCTTTGGAAAGCCTTACATTCACTGCAATGCAGTATTACGCTGTATATCATAGTTGAGGCACAATGTTCTCGGACTTCCTCTGCTCATAACAGTGTGTATGAAGTTGTTTGTATATGTGGGCAATGCTAATACTTGGACGAGAAGGCCAAATATAGGAAACTACATGAAAACATGAATAATTCGGAGAAAATGGCAGTAAATAGATGAGAACTGGTTTAGAACAGCAGAAACAGATTCTCCAAAGCAGTTCTTAGTATAGAAAAGGTATCTACAAAAGACTTGGAGAAGTTTTTTATACATGTTCTATTTGAGTTCTCATTTATTTACAGTTATTTTCCCAGAATTACTGATGTTTTCTTATAGTTTCTAATTTTAGACTAAGAATAAGCATTGGGAACATGGACAAACAACTACCTAAACACTGTTATGAACCTGAAAATCTCAGGAACATTGTCTCTCAACTATGTTTTAGAGTTTAATGATACATTTCAGTGAAGAATAATTAAACGCTACTCAATTTTCTTATTTCTAACTTTCAAGCTTTGTGTGACATACATTTAATCTTCTATGTTCCTTTAATTAAAAAATATAGGATTCATACACTGTTTAATGTGATCTGAACTCTAAGTCTTTACTGGATAGTAGATACCTATTATACACTAATAACTGACTTGGAGAATTCGTTTCAGCTGTTTTAAAGGAGTTCTCATCTATTTACTAACATTTTCTCTGATCTATTCATGTTTTCATGTATTTTCCTATATTCGGCCATCTTGTCCAAGTATAAACATTACCCACATACAGAAACAACTTCCTACACGGTATTATGAGAGCGCCGAATCCTAACCACCAGACCAACAGGGACCCCTACACGGTGTTATGAACCCAAGAAACTGGAGAACACTGTCCCTCAACAATGCTACATTACAGTGAACTGTAATGCTTTCTACACTAAGAACTGAATTGGACAATCGGTTTCAGCTTTTCTAAAGGAGTTTCATCAATTTACTGACATTTTCTCTGAATTATTCATGTCTTCATGTAGTTTCCTATGTTCGGCCTTCTTGTCCAAGTATTAGCATTGCCTACATATACAAACAACTTCCTACACACTGTTATGAACAGAAGAAGCTTGAGAACACTGTCCCTCAAATATGTTATAGAGTGTAATGCTACATTACAGTGAACTTTTAGCCTTTCCAAAGCTGCTTAATGTGTTTATTTCTCTATTTCAATAGTATTCTGCCTTGTATTACACACATTGACCGTTCTAGGCTCATTTAAGTAAACAATATATGATTCAAACACTGTTTAATGTGATCTGAACTCTAATTAAGGCTTTCCTGGATCGTAGATACATTTTATACACAAACACAAGACTTGGAGAAGTGTTTTATACATGTTCTATACAAGTTCTCATTTATATACTGTTATTTTACCAGAATTACTACTGTTTTCTTGTAGTTTCTAATGTTAGACTAAGAATAAGCATTGGGAACATGGACAAACAACTACCTAAACACAGTTATAAAACTGAAAAGCTTGGG
>JAPZQD010000051.1:0-84480 GCA_036971965.1 Nyctalus aviator | reverse complement strand
GGGCTTTGAGACCACAACTAAAGGCTGGCCTGGCACCAGCACTGATAACTCTGTCTGGGGATGGCTTATGGCCTCTCTAAATGGGAGTAACCAGGTCTTGCAGGACCAGACAATTAAAGGGGCAGTGGCTAGACTGTAGGCTAATAAGAATGTGCAGTAGGTTACTGGTACAGGTTCAGATTGTTAGGCTCCCCCCACCCACCAATGTCTCATTTTCCCCATCAGTATAGTACTCAATCCCTTTTCATATGGCTATATATATTTATTAGTCAAATGTTATTTCTCTCAGATGATAATTTTCTGGATCAGTTGGATGCCAAACTTTAGTTTTTATGTTTAAGGTTGGCACCAAAATATAGGGACTGCCCTGGAAGGTGTAGTTTCATGGTTAGAGCTTGGCCCCAGGACTGGGTTCAATTCCTGGGTTGAATCCCGGACTGTGGTGGGGGCCAGTGGGAGAAGACAACAAATCCATGTGTCTCTCTCACATAAATCTTTCTCTCACTCTCTCCCCCTCTGTCTCTCTCTCCTTCTCTTCTCCCCACCCTCTCTCTCTCTGAAAAATCAATGGAAAAATATCCTCCAGTGAGGATTAACAAATATTGATTTCACACCTTCCAGAAATGTTCTACCAACTACTGCTAGATTTTAGCCAAATTAGTATGGAATATGTTGTGGTTATCAGACTGCAATCTCTAAATCAGACCTTCCATATAGAAGTGGGAAGTTTGTCCAAACCTGCGGGGGGAGGGGGCACACAGATACTTGCTACCCCGGATGGAAATTTATAGGGCAACTCACAGCAAGAAGGCTTTAGGGAGGAGGTTGCAGGCAGAGGTCTCTGGGCCCTCCTGACACTCTGCCTCGGGTGCCTTGTGCTCTACAGAACCTGCTCCCAAGTGGGCCTCAGTGCCCAACAATGGGGGGCGGGCAGGGGAGGGAGAGGAGGCTCACCGTGACTTGCTGATTCAGTTCAAAATGGAATTTCTCAATGGAGAAAAGTGGGCAACACAGGAGCCCCAAGCAAGCCAGGTTTCCCCCGCCCCAGCCCTCCGCTGAGCTCCGGAGGCTGCGGAGCGGAAGTTTCCACACCTCGACCAATCCCTGCAGCCCCTACCTGGACACTTTCTCTCAGGCAGCCTTTTAGGGTGCTTAGCCTCCCCCTTTCCAAGTGTCAATGCCAAACTTCACAGTGAACTTCAAACCACACCTGGTCAGACCCACCCCTGTGAACCCACAAGGCGTTGCCCAGAGAGACCACCCGGCTCCCCGCCACGCCCCGCAGCCTCCTCAAAAATGTGCCTGTGGGGTACATGTCAGGCTGGGCTCAGCTCACCCACCACCCAGGACCCAGGTGAGAACTGCCTCCCTTCCACTGGGACTCTGGTAGGAAGTGCAGAACCCTCCCAATCAGGCCCCTTTAAAGCACTGTAGGACCCACCCTAATTCTAAACAGGGGCAGGATGCTCAGGGCGCAGGCCTGTGCTCTCTCTGCTCTGGCCTCGCTCAGCTGCGGAGAGGCGAACGCACTTGGGCGGGGGGCTCAGCTGCAGGACCCATCACGAAGGTGTAGACCACACACCATCACCCACAGGGAAGGCCCGACAGGAATTACTGACCCAGTCCCTGGCCGGGGCACCAAACTCCCCAACAGCAGAGGTGGGCTGAGACCCAACTTTCTTCCTGAGCGACCTCCCGCTGCTGCCCTGTGGGACGCTACACAAAATGGACTTACAGGAAGCAGCTGCGCATAGAAGGTAGCAGTCAAGATTTAGGGTTAGGGTTATGCGGTGTATCAGAGCCTCCTCCTAACTGGGTAGTCTGACCAAACCCCAGGGTTTTCAGTAGCTAGTAAACCCATGTACCGTATTTTCCGGCGTATAAGACGACCCCCTGATTATTATTATTATTATTTTTTTTTTACAGTTAAAACATAGGTTTAGGCCTATATTCGCTGTATAAGACTACCCCCCACTTCCGAGGCAACACCAGTTCTTTTTTTAATAGACCGCCTCTCTGACTCTGGCCAATCTGAGCAGGCTTTTTACTAGAAAACCGTGTCGTCTTATACGCCGGAAAATACGGGTAAGTAAAAAGAACACCGGGTTGAGAAATGTCCGGGGCTACAGGAGAAGGCGGAGAAATAACACAAGGTGGGAGGCTGCTGTCAATTGGCTTTTCTCACTTTGGAGATTAGATTACTTACAATCACATTTTTAAAAAAAATTTAAATATGGTTGGTAGACAACATATTAGTTTCAGGTATACAATACAGTGACTCGACATTTATATGCCCTATGATGTGACCACACCATGAGGTATATGAGTCAAGTGCCCATCTGTCACCTTGTAAATTCACCACAGTATTACTGATCATATTCCCCTTGGCCCTTTTCACCCACCCTCCCACCAGAAGGTCTGGCAACCATCAGCCTGAGCTCTGTTTCTATGAGTTTTTGTTTTGTTTTGTTTGTTACTTTGGGGTGTGTGTGTGTGTGCGTTGTTTTGTTTTAGATTCCACATATAAGTGAAACCATTGGTATTTGTCTGTCTCTGACTTAGTTCACTGAGCATAATACCCTCCAGGTCCATCCCTGTTGTCACAAATGGCAGGATTTCATTCTTTTTTACTGCTGAGTAATAGTTCATTGTATATATCTACTACATCTTTTCGTATACAGTCACTTATTGATGAATATCTAATTTGCTTTCATATCTTGGCTATCTATAATAATAAATGCATAATATGCAAATCGACCAAGCAGCCAAACAGCGGAAATACCATCTGGAAGACCATGCTATGACACTCACTGGCGCCAGGCCAGCCAAGGTGGGTGCAATGCGATTAGCCGTGGGGTCCCACCATCACCCCATGATTACCCAGCAGAGGGAGGCCCAGGCTACCAGCTGGCAGGGCAATCAATTAGGGGGCTGACCAGCAGGCTGCGGTGGGTAGGCAGGGCCTCCCTTTAATGGGGCATGATTGATCACCCCAAAGAGGAAGGCCCAGGCTACCCAGCCAGCAGCGCTGTGGCAGGTGGGCAGGGCCTCCCTCAGTTGGGTGATCGATTGCAGGGCTCCTAGACTGAGAGAGGGCACAGGCTGGGCTGAGGGACCTCTCCCCTCCAGTGTGCAAATTTTGTGCACCGGGCCTCTAGTATATACATAAAAGGCTAAGTGATCGGCCAACCAGCTAGTAGGTATGACACGCACTGACCACCAAGGACCAGATGCTCAACACAGGAATTTCTAAGCAACAGCAACTTGCAGAGTGCCCTCTTGCACTCGAGACCCCCTCAGGGGGATGTCAGACTGTTGGTCTAGACCCAATCCCTGCAGGCCAGTCCAAGAGACCCCACCTGCCAGAGGGATCCCACTCACTCTGCAGACACCCTTCCAGCCCTGGCACTGCCCCAGATGCGGTCGGCCAGGGAGGGACCACGGGAGGTTGGCTCCAGGGCGTGTGCAGCCCATCTCACGCAGTCCTGCCCTGCCGGCCACCTTCTAATTAATCTCTTTTCAATGTGCACAAATCCATGCACCAGGCCTCTAGTTATAAATGATACTGCAATGAACATAGGTGATGTAGATATCTTTTCAAATTAGTGTTTTCATTTACTTTGTATAAATGCCCAGAAGTGGAATTTCTGGGCCATAATGTAGATCTAGTTCAACAATATATTTTAGAGAATTTCCATATTTTAATTTTATTTTTAATATAGTTTTATAGATTTCAGAGAAGGGAGAGAGATCTAGAAACATCAATGATGAAAGATAATTGTCAATCGGCTGCCTCCTGCAGCCTCCCCCTCCCCAGGGGATTGAGTCTGAAACCCAGGCATATGCCCTGACTGGGAAATGAACTGTGATCTTCTGATTCATAGGTCATTGCTCAACCATTAAACCATACCAGCCTGGCTCTCATTGTGGTTTTGACTTGCAATTTCTAATTTTCTTGATGATTGGTGATATTGAGCATCTTTTTGAGGCAGGATAGTAAGAAGCTGGGAAAATTTCTTGGCAAGTGAAATGGGAAAACTGAGACAGGTGGCTGATTCAAACTGGCCCATCCAGCACCCTGATTCACCTGCCTCTTTCTCCCTTGCATGACTTCTCCCTATGTATTAGACCTCAGGACAATGAGGTTCTGGTGAGCATCAAATAATCTTAGAAACAAAGCCTCAGGTCTGTTGACCACAGAGACAGAGTTTTAGTCAAACTAGAGGTAACAGGCTGGCTGGTGTTCTCAGTGGTTAGAAAATTGGCCTGGGCATTGAAGGGCCTTGGGTTTGATTCCCAGTCAGGGACAGGTACTTACCTGGGTTGCAGGTTTGATCCCTCACCCTCTTTAGGGCAAATAGGGAGGCAACCAATAGAGGTGTATCTCTCATATCTCTCTCTCTCTCTCTCTCTCTCTCTCTCTCTCTCTCTCTCTCTCTCTCTCTCTCTCCCCTCCCTCCATCCCTTCCATTCCCTCTCCATAAATAAATAAATAAATAAATAAATAAATAAATAAATAAGAAAAATATCCTGGGTGAGGATTAACAACAACAAAAGCAACAATAACAAACTAGATGTAACATCTAGGTTTCAATGTTTTGGCACCAGAGAAGCAGCAAACCCAGATGAAGCAATGACATGACCCACATCAGAACCAGACACAATGATCAATGACACCCCTACCCTAGTCCCAACCAGTCAGCAGAAACCACAACCCTAACCCTATACAATCATTTTGATGAATCTCCATATTAAAGGACACCCTGAAAAACATGAATATTCTATCTCCTCCCCAGAGATTTCCCCTAAAATTCCCACCTCTAGAAAATAGATAAAAACCCTTAAGGCAAAGGACCCAGCGTTCGCTCTCTTTCTAGAGCATGCCTGAGCCTCCCCCTTCTTTCCTAAGGCACTTACCTTTGCTTTCTTTCTCCAAAGAACTTCTTTTGCCTTGGTAACTTGTTTCCTAAGTCCACAGAGCCAGCTGGCTCACATATCCCTCTGTGACTTGCTTTCTAAAAGGCTAAATAAACTTATTCTGATAGAATTCTTGTCTGTGAATTCTTTCTTTGCCAAACTCAAGAACTGAGGTCTAATACCACAGCTAACATTTTCAAATGTCTATTGGCCATCTATATGCTGCCTTTGAAGAAATGTCTCTTCATGTCATCTGCCCCTCCTCCTTTTTTTTTTTTTTTTTTTAATCAGATTGTTTACTTTTTGTTCCTGAGTTGTATGAGTTCCTTATATATTTTGGACATCAATCCTTTATTGGATATACATTTGCAAATATATTCTCCCATCAGTAGATTGTCTTTAATGGGTTTCATTAAACTAAAAAGCTTCTGTACAGCAAAGGAAACCATTAACAACCTAATTTTAGTGACATCAGATGATCCTTTTATTTATTTATTTATTTATTTTATATATTTTTTTATTGAATTATTATCTGTGTACATATTTTAACTCCCCCCCTCCCATACATACCCTCCCTCCCCAGAATTTTGTGTCCATTGGTTGAACTTATATGCATGTATACAAGTCCTTCGGTTGATCTCTTATCTCCCCCAGATCTCCCTACTGTCCCTGCTGTAATTTTACAGTCTGCTTGTTGCTTTACTGTATTTATATCTGACTTTTGGTTTGTCAGTTTATAATGTTCTTTAATACCCATAAATGAGTGAGGCCATGTGCAGATGATCCTTTTAAAGTTATAGAGTTCTGTTTTCTTTTGGCTGTATTAATTCGTAAATAAAATGTTACCTCATGGAGACAAAGAAAGAAAAATAAATTATTTCCATCAAAGACTGTGCTGAGCTGAAAGATTGAAATATCAAAAGCCTTGACAAGATAAAGGGGTTGAAGAGTAGAGTAGGAACTATTCATGAGAGCTGCTGAGAAGACAAACTTGAAATGCCAATATTATGCCTTTCCGATAGTCTCAAGTTATGCCATTTTAGCACAAAAGCCAGTGATACAAAAAGTGGATTTAATACTTGAGTTAATTGCCTTTTCAACCTCTTTCAGAAACACAGTCTTAATCAACCTGTTTGGAATGTTCTAGTCAACACCAAGGAGGTAATCTGTTACATGGTCCCTCTACATCCCCATTTTAATTTTGTTTTAATGGCTTCATTATAAAGATTGCAGAGGAAAATATAAAATACAAATGAAGTCAAAAGCCAACAATGATCCTACACAGGTTTAAAAATGATAAAAATTACAGTAAAACATCACTCTCTTTCCCACAGTCCTCAATACCTGTTTCTTCCATTGTAAACCCAGGGGTAACCATTTATATTTTCTTCCAAAATTTATATTATCTCTATTACAGAGTTTACCAGAAAAAAAACTCAGTATGATTAAATTTTTGTAAGTAATATAAACATACATGAATGAAAAGGGGCTCTGTAATAAATCTGACAAGCTCAGTGACTGAAAATAACCTACAGGCTATTCTGGTCATACATTTCTAACTGGGCAGGTCAGGGTGAGTAATCATGCAGGCTTTAAGCAAGCTGTATTCATTGTCTTGTGCATCTAGACCAGTGGTCAGCAAACTCATTAGTCAACAGAGCCAAATATCAACAATACAATTGAAATTTCTTTTGAGAGCCAAATTTTTTAAACTTAAATTATATAGGTAGGTACATTGTCATTAACTTAATTAGGGTACTCCTAATCTGGCCTTTGCTAAAAACTCAAGGGGCCAAAGAGCCATATGTGGCTCGCAAGCCACAGTTTGCCGACCACTGATCTAGGGTAACACACCTTTAGAATGTTAGTAGCAGTAACCAGCCTCAATGGAGCAAATAATCTTGTTAACTATCTATAATCCAGTTATAGAATTTCCAACCTGGCTTTCTCCCACCTTCATGCCATCTTCCTCAGTTCTCTTCTTAATTCCAAATGTATGAAAAGAACCACAAAACTGTAATCTCTGGAGCATTTGTGATCTTGCTTCCTGGTATGTCATCAATTTTGCTCAAATAAACACTTACAAAAGTTGGTTTTGCCCTGGTCAGTATGGCATAGTTGGTTGGAGTGTCACCTCATACACAGAAGGTTGTGGGTTCAATTCCTCTTCAGTCACATACCTAGGTTGTGTGTTTGGTCCCTGGTTGGGATATGTACAAGAGGCAAGCAA
The DNA here is from genome assembly GCA_036971965.1 of Nyctalus aviator. Classification (NCBI taxonomy): domain Eukaryota; kingdom Metazoa; phylum Chordata; class Mammalia; order Chiroptera; family Vespertilionidae; genus Nyctalus; species Nyctalus aviator. The sequence continues at coordinate 77,333 of JAPZQD010000051.1, read as the reverse complement.
TTGATGTGACTCTCTCACATTGGACATTTCTCTCTCTCTGTCTTTCTCTCTCCCGTCCTTTCTCTGTGCCTGGCTGGCATGGCTCAGTGGTTAAGCACTAATCTATGAACTAGGAAGTCACAGTTCAATTCATGGTCAGGGCACATGCCCAGGTTTTGGACTCTATCCACAGTGTGGGGCATGCAGGAGGCAGCTGATCAAATGATTCTTTCTCACCATTGATGTTTCTCTCTCTCTCTTCTTCTCTGAAATCAATAAAAATATATTAAAATAAACAAATGAAATAAAATGGGGTCCCTAGTGGTTTTCATTTCTCTCAAATGTCATCAGAAGTTTGCTTCTGCCTCAACGTTGCCACCAAATCTATTAAGAAAAACAAAATTCAGTTGAGTAAAATTGAACATTTACTTGGCTTTATTATTAAATAACTAGAGGCCCAGTACATGAATTTGTGCACAGGTGGGGTCCCTTGGGGTGGCCTATGGAGATTGGGCCCCAGCTTGCGCCCGCAGCCTCGCAGTCCCTCAACCCTACCTAACACCCCGCCTAGGCCTGGTGCCACCCCCTCACTTGTTCCACCATCCCACCTGCAGGATGATCCATCAGGGCCAGGCCCCCCACCTGGCTCTTTCAGTGCCTGGGAGCTGGTCTGTGGCCTCGCTCCATGCCGCTGCAAGATAGGTGTCTTTAGGGTGATTGGGCCCCCAACTCGGGCCCTCATTGGGGCCAGCAGCACCTCTACTGCTGCTCACTGTCAGCGCCGCATCACAGACGCTCACCATGTTCTGCACTGCCTCCTGGTGATCAGCTCATGATATAGTGAGTGGTCAAACTCCCAGTAGGGGTCAAACTCTTGGTGGAAAGGCCGTCCAAGGGGACAGTTTGAATATTAGCCTTTTATTATATAGGATTATCTCTTCTTTCTTGTATCTCTACACTTAAGGTATTATTTATTTTATAAAAATGTATGGATGCTAAGTCTATTAGATTGCAATATGAGTTTTCTTCTCTTGGACATCATTTCCAGTGAAGAAGCACATATAATGGCTGCAAAAATTCAGTTGTATGGATTTACTCTATTTTAGTTCACCCTTCCTCCACTAATGGCTGTATACATTTTATTTTCAATATTTTGGAGCTACACCCCATCCAAGCCACTGAACTTGAAAGTTGTCTGAGGAAGTGAATATACATGAAAATGTAGGGTTCCACAGAGCTCCCTATGATTCGATGAGACCTACCAGTTCTGGAGAGAACTCACTGTTGAGTACTGGTCAGGATGCTTCACACATTATTCCACTGAATTCTCCCAGCATCTCTGTTAGAATGATAGCATTCACCAATATAGATGGTAAGGTATAAAGGGAATCCCTTGCTATCATATAATAAGATGTAATATGCAAATTGTCGTTACCCTGTGAAGTGTTAACATCCGACCATAAAAGGCCAAATCATGGATCAGCAGGAGAGTGGAGTAGCGAGCTACAAGCAGGTGGCAGAGAGCTACAGGAGGGGAAAGGGCAGCAAGCTATAAGGGGGGTGCGGGCGAGGGGGCAGGGGAGCTACAGGAGGGAGGGGCAGTGGGCAGAGAGCTACTGGAGGGCAGCAGTGAGCTACTGGCACATGGGTTCATGTGCAGGGCTACTAGTATTCATATAATAAATAGGAGGGAGAGAGGGAGGAAAGCCATATAAAGTAAGCGAAAATAAAGTCCAGAGATGAGTAGTCTATTGACATTACTGCTAAAGGACAAGAAGGTATTGGATGAGTCTTGGGCTCCTGAACTGATCTTGTCACTGGGACCCAATCATGTCAGTGGAGCCAAAGAAGGACAGATAAGCAAAGAAGTTTCTGATTAATGTAGCTGGAGGCTGAGTGAGGGAAGGCAGAAGCCTAATGCTGAAGTAGTTTTGAGTTGACTTCTCTGCCATAACTTCTGTCCAGGAATTCAAATTTGCATCAAGGCATGAGGTTTGCTATTCACTCACATTCCTTCACGTTCACACAGACCACCTCAGTCAGAAAGAACCCCTGGACACGGTCTGTGCTGGCTGAAGAAAAGAGCCTGCCTACTGAAAACCTCTTCCCAATTGTTAGCTGACACCTAAGCTAACTGAGCAGAGATTTCAGAGACCACACATAAAACAAACAAAAAACAAAACAAAACAAAAAAACAGACATTGCACAATTAAATCGGGAAATACACTAAACAAACAAGCAAATGGACTACAACAACAAATCCTGAAGATAGAAGATAATTTGATTTCCAGAGTTAGCCAAAAATATATTTGGTTTCTTATCTGGCCTCTATTAACATCAAATGGAGTGAATATCTTTGTGTGGACATCAAGACTTTCTTCTGAAATTATTAAAAGAGTGGAATTTCTAAAGAATTAGTAAATTATCCCGGATCATCAGGGTTGGGTGCGGCCAGGCCCGGAGCAGCGGCTGCCAGGCTGGGAGCGGCCAGGCCCGGAGCAGCAGCAGCCAAGTTCAGAGCAACTAGGTCGGGAGCGGCAGTGGCCAGACCCGGAGCAGCTGGTTGTGGTACGAACGAGAGCAACAGAGGCCAGGCCCGATGCAGCCAGGCCCGAAACAGCTCGCTCCTCGCCTGCTCCCGCCCCAAGGCTGCCTCTCAGACATGGCTGGAGACTTTGGCGGGAACTTGAGGGTCTGCTGAATCAAGTGATGAAGGCTTAGATCTGAATGTGTTGAGTTAGTATAGCGCTGGGGTGTTGATCTGTAAGCGCCTTGGGTGGGGCCTGGATGAGGTACCTATTTGGAAATGTCTTTTGTCTGAAGTGTATCATTGGGCATGTGGAGGTATTATTGATATGAGAAAATGCTAAGTAACTGATTTACTATCTGAAAAGGGATTTACTATCGAGGAAAGGGAGGGAGGAAGAGACTGAACATAAACTGTGCACCTATGGATGAGGACAGTGGGGGATGGAGGGTGGAGGGGGTGGAGTGTGGGGTGGGAACCTGGTGGAGGGGGGAGGAAATGAGGAACCTTTGTAATATTATGAACAATAAAGATTGATTAAAAAAAAAAGAATTAGTAAATTATATGGCTCAAAACTCAAAGAATACAAAGAGGCCCAGTGAAAAGTCTGCCTCCCATCCTGTCCCCAAAGCTTCCAGTCCTAACAGGTAACTACAATCATAAAAACTTGGTATCTTTACAGATATATTGGAATGTATGAACACACATTTATTTTTTTTATATATGCTTTTTTATTTTATATATTTTTATTGATTTCAGAGAGGAATGGAGAGGGAGATAAAGATAGAAACATCAATGATGAGAGAGAATAATTGATTGGCTGCCTCCTGCACGCTTCCCACTGCAACCCCGGGCATATGCCTTGACCAGAATTGAACCCAGGACCCTTCAGTCCACAGGTCGATGCTCTATCTACGGAGCCAAACTGGCTAGGACTATATATGCTTTTATTTATATTATTTTCTCCTTTTCTTTGACACAGTTAGTGGCATGCTATGCTGTTTTGCATCTTGCCTTTTTAACTTAATATAGTTTAAAAATCTTCCCATTATTGTACCTTAAAAGTTTTCTCATTCATTTTTAAAACTGCTTAATATTTGATTTGATAGGTGTATCACAATTTAATCAGTCTCTTATTGATGGGCATTTGTAATGTTTCCAATATTTTGCTATTCAGGCAATGCTTCATTTAATAATTTTGCACATGTCATTTCACATATGTGCTATATATCTATTGGAATTTCTAGAAGTGAGTTTGCTGAGGCTAAGGGGATTACATTCCACCAGCAATGCAGGACAGCTCCTGTTTTCCCATAGCCTGGCCAGGCTGTTAGATCTGGAATCTTTGGTCATCAGATAGGTGAAAAGTTATACATTATATTGCATTTATCTTGTGTGTGAGATTGAGCATCTTTTCAGAAGTTTAAGAGCTACTTCTGTTGTGTGTGTATTTTTTTGGGGGGCGGGGCAGTGTTTTGTCAACATCCTTTGATGATATGCATTTCTTAAAATCATTCAAGTTGCAAATTCCTTCAAATGTTTTCTCATGGGAAACCCTTACATAGATTTTCTGAGTCAGAGTTGGCGCTTTTCTTCTTTTTGTGGAGTTTGCGCTTTTCAAAAGTTATCTCTGTATGTTGCCATTCGACCTTCCAGAAGGGAGGCCTCATTGAGGGCCTCTACCACTTAGCCCTGGCCCTCTCCCTTTACCATCAATCATTGCTGGGAGTCTCCAAATCCTCGTGGCCTCGCCCTCCAGGCTCTGCAGCACCGCCCTCCAGCCCGCGGCCCCGCCCTCCAGCCCGCGGCCCCGCCCTCCCGCCCGCGGCCCCGCCCTCCCGCCCGCGGCCCCGCCCTCCAGCCCGCGGCCCCGCCCTCCCGGCATGCCTTGCGCACCTCCAGACGTGCCTCCCGCGGCGCGGCCTGGGTCTGTTGTGGCTGCAGCTCCGCGCTCGGTGCAGGGCCGGCCTTGTCCGCTCTGGGGTGACTGCCTCCGGATGAAGCGCCCTGCGGCGTGGCGGCGGGGGCCTCGGGGAAAGCACAGAGGAGGCCGGCGCCGTCCCCAGCTGCACTTGGCCGCCGGCCGACGACGCTTGGAGGCCGCCCGGTCGCTGGGCAGCCCGGTCCGGGCCCAGGAGGGCGGGCGATGGACCAGTACTGCATTCTGGGCCGCATCGGGGAGGGCGCCCACGGCATTGTGTTCAAGGCCAAGCACATAGAGGTGAGCTGGGCCCGCGGCGGCTCCCGGGCTTCCCTCCTTGGGTCGCATTCCTCTCTCTCTGGGAGGTGTACCTGTTCTCCGAACCCAGGCGTGGGCATTGCGCCGGCCTCCCCGTCTCCCTCCTCTCGCCCTGTGTGCTCATCACTTTAACCCCTTTAAGGGGGTGGGGGTGGAGGCGTCCAGACTGGCCAGCTGCATCCCACCAATGTCCCCCAGGAGCGTGCTGTGAATGCTCTGAACTGTCTGATTTCTCTACAGGAGGGATGGGGGCACTTTCCATCTCACGAGGGCCTCAGGCCTCTGCGTCTCATCCAGAGGGCGCGTTTCTCGCCCCCTAGCCAACCTTTCCCGGGGAAACGGGGTGGCAGTGTCTGCGTTCTGTCCTGCACAGACTGGAGAGATCGTTGCCCTCAAGAAGGTGGCCCTGCGGCGGCTGGAGGATGGCATCCCCAACCAGGCCCTGCGGGAGATCAAGGCCCTGCAGGAGATCGAGGACAATCAGTATGTGAGTGAGGCCGGTCTGGGCATCTCCTCCAGCCCCTACTCCCACTCTGGAGGACCTACACCTTCTCTACTGGCTCATATGCTCCCGCCCCCCCCCCACTTCCTTTCTTATCCACGTATTCACTCTTAATTTACCAAGTACTTCATTCCCCACCCATTCACTTTCTTGTTCATCCACTATTTCTTTCTGCACTCATCCATCCAGTCATGAACTTTTGCCTTATTTCCTCAAACCTGTTTAGTGATTTCTAGTAGCAATGATAACTGCCACCTGTTGAGCTCCTGTTATGTTCTGCAGGCTGGGTTCGCTGCTTGGCCTCCATTGTCCTGAGTTTTCTAGCTACTCTGCCAGGGAGGTTCCAGGATCTACCTCTCAGACCAGGGAGCAGGGCCAGCCACCTGCGTAGTATGGGGGCTCAGCTTGTCTGTGAAGGCTTTGGCCCAGGTCTGATTGAGGAGTCTGGATGTTTTAACTCTGGGCTGGGCACTGGCAACGAGGGAAAACTGCCCTCAGCGGGCTCTTGAGAAGTGAGGTGCGGGAAGGGAGACGGACAGAAGCTACAGGGCCCAGCGGTGAGGTTTGTGCTGCGACAGGACTGGGAGGGGCTGTGGGCACATAAAGAGGGACATCTTATATTCCAGCCTCATTCTCCTTGGCTCTCTCTCTTGTCCATGTCAGGAGTAGAGAATGTACTCAGTTTTCCAGGAGTGACAAGGATGGGTCGACCTTGGATAAGCCATACTCTGATTTGTTCCTTAATCTCTGAAGCTATATCTTGGGTGACAAAGGCACGCTCTAAGACTGTTTGTCATCCCGGGTTTATATGAAAACATTATCTGTGTATGTGAATGTGTGTCTGTATGCCGTATCTATTGTGAAGTCGGGGGGAATATACTCTGGGGTTGATTATAGTAGGTAGGATTTTCCTTTTGCTATTTAAAAAAAAAAAAAAAAGTAATATTGGCCTTAGCTGGCTTGGCTCAGTGGATAGAGCATCAGCCTGCCGACTGAAAGGTCCCAGGTTCGATTCCAGTCAAGGGCACATGCCTGGGTTGTGGGATCGATCCCCAGTAGGGGGCTTGCAGGAGGCAGCTGATCAATGATTCTCTCTCATCGTTGATGTTTCTTTACTCTCTCTCTCTCTCTCTCTCTTTCTCCCTTCCTCTCTGATATTAATAAAAATATATTTTAAAAAAATTTTAAGTAATTTTGTGTATCATCTGAATGTATGTGTGTGTTTCACTCTGTACTAGTAAAATGATATGTACTAAAAAAATGATATGTACTCGCCTCAAAATCAGAAAAATAGCAGTAAGGCCACTCTCGTTTTTTGAGGAGAGTAACAGGGCTTGCTGACAGCAATGGTGTGGCCGCCTGGAGGCTGGTGACGAGGCCCTGCATCCTGTGATCAGCAGGCCCGAGATTCTGTCTTTGAAACGCTCTAGATTTCACCCTGCCCAGGCCACTGTCACCTTTCACCAGAACAACCACAGCAGCCTTCCCGCTGCTGCCCTGCCCCACAGCCAGAAACATGCTGTCTGCTGCCCAGAGCTCCTGTTCAGCTCCTTGAAAACCAACCCACCCCATTCTTTCTCCTCTGTCCTCATTAGAACCATTTGTCAGTAGTCTGTTCCCCTGTGCTGTGAGCTCCTTACAGTCCCCTTTTCTTGCTCATTCCTGTGCAGTCCAACCCCTGTGACCTGTGGGCCCTTAGTACATATGATGTGTCTCCAGCTGTCACAGTTCTGAGGAGTAGTGATTGCCTTTTCTTGGTGCTGGGATTTAATGGCCCTAGAGGAAACTGGAAGAGACTTGAATTCCTCTGTGTGTGTGTGTGTGTGTGTGTGTGTGTGTGTCTGTCTGTCTGTCTGTCTGCATGTTTGGGTGAGTGTTAATTTTTCAGTTTGTGGGCTGTGTGGGGGAACCAGACATAGCCCTAAGTGGCCTTCCACCTCCTTTTCCCTGAGTGTGAGTGGAGTGTTGGAGTGGGGGCCTATGTTCTCCCAGGAGACAGGAACAACAAGAGGGCACCCAGCTCCTTGGTCTCAGTTCAGATCTTACGTCACTTCCTCTGTCTGCCCTGTCCTCTGTGTGGGTTCCAGAGGGAGCCTGAGCCATATGAGTCCGGGGCTGACAGGATGCCCTGCCTGCAGGTGGTGCAGCTGAAGGCCGTATTCCCGCATGGGGCAGGCTTTGTGCTGGCCTTCGAGTTCATGCTGTCAGACCTGGCTGAGGTGGTGCGCCACACCCAGAGGCCGCTCGCCCAGGCACAGGTGAAGAGTTACCTGCAGATGCTGCTTAAGGGTGTCTCCTTCTGCCATGCCAACAACATCGTGCACCGGGTCAGTCCCAGCGGGGGCCGGGGTGGGCCTGAGGGCTGTGCCCCGGGTCAGTCCCAGCGGGGGCCGGGGTGGGCCTGAGGGCCGTGCCCCGGGTCAGTCCCAGCGGGGGCCGGGGTGGGCCTGAGGGCCGTGACCCGGGTCAGTCCCAGCGGGGGCCGGGGTGGGCCTGAGGGCCGGTTGGATTGGGCTGGACCAGCCCTTGGAGAAGACAAGGCCAGAGAGGGGGAGAGAAGGGGAGGGGCCTGTGGGTGAGCACTCTGGGGTGTGTCCTGCAGCAGTTGGGGACTTGGGCTGACCCAGGCGCTCAGCCTGCCAAGCCACCAAGGTCCTCCTGGGGCACTGGAAGAACGGATGCTTCCTTTGGTGCTCTCAGGACCTGAAACCAGCCAACCTGCTCATCAGCGCCTCAGGCCAGCTCAAGATAGCGGACTTCGGCCTGGCCCGGGTCTTTTCCCCCGATGGCAGCCGCCTCTATACGCACCAGGTGGCCACCAGGTAGGGAGGGCTGGCTCCCAGGCAGGACCTAGCAGTGCTCCCCCTGGGAAAAGATGCTTCCGGCCTCTCTGGACATGGCTCGTGAGGCTGGTATGGGGGCCAGGGTGACCTGGGCAGCCTCCTGTCAGGCTGGTGACTTGGCTGTGACCACCTACCCTTCTCTTGCAGATGGTACCGAGCCCCCGAGCTCCTGTATGGTGCCCGGCAGTATGACCAAGGGGTCGACCTGTGGTGAGACTGTGGGCTGGGCAAGGGGGGAATGTGGGTCGAGGAGTCACCTTTTCCTCTCTAAGCGGCTTAGGGCTGTTTTCCTGCCATGAGCTCCAGGCTGCCCTAGGCTATCTCCCCCGGTTCGGGTGTCTCTGAGGCATTTGGATCAGTGTTCCTCTTCAGGACATTTTGGAGCTGGATGGGGGCTGGGTGGGATCGGAGTGGTTGTCCCAGTGGGAAGTTTCCTGAGGTGTGGCGCCTCTAGCTACTGTGCAGGGAACTAGAGTCCAGGATGCGAGGGCCTTTGCGATCTCGAGGCCTGGGTCCCTGGGGAGTAAGGCTCTGAGCCTTTGCCTGAGACAGAGTGGCGTACACATGCCTGGGAGTGAGGTGTGGCTGTGGAGTCTGCCGGGAATGCGAGGGGGTGGCTGTGTGCCCCAGAGTGGGGCGCTCTGGGAAGCTGGGAACTGCCGGGCGGTTATGGCTGTACAGTGGAGGTGGAGACATGCCTGGAGAGGGCGTTATGCTCTGTGAGGCCGGAGCTCTTTGATTGTGGGGCCCTGCCTTGGCTGTGAGCCCCCTCGGCTACGTTGCGCATTCGGGGAGAGGTAGTGCTGGTGTGAGGAGACGTGTGTCCGCGGTGGGGAGTGATGGAGCTGGTGTGAGTAGGCCTGTGTTTAAGGTGTGAGACCATGGGAGCTGGTGTGCGGAGCCCGGTGCCCGTGCTGTGAGTCTGTGAGCTGTTTGGCTTCTGTATCTGCAGGGCCGTGGGCTGCATTCTGGGGGAGCTGTTGAACGGGTCCCCGCTTTTCCCAGGGGAGAACGACATCGAACAGCTCTGCTGTGTCCTTCGCATCTTGGGCACCCCTAGCCCTCAAATCTGGCCGGTTTGCAGGGGCCCTCAGTGGGGAAGAGAGGGGGAGGTGCCCTTCATTCCCCCCAGTGACTGGTGACTCCCCTCTCCTGTACTTTCTCTCTTTTGGCCCCATGCTGCCCTAAAGTCCCAGACCACTGTTCTGGCCCAGCTTGGGGGCTCTCCCTCCCTGCTGTCCACTGTCCCATCCTGCCTGCCACTTGCACCTGCAGTTCTCTCCCAGTTGGGGGTGGAGGCCCGAGGGACATAAGTTCTGAGGACTGAGGACTGAGGGAGCGTGTGAAGACGTGAGCGATGGGGTGAGAGTGGGGACACGGATGAGGCAGCAGCAGTAGCCTGAAAAGGTGGGCGACAGGGAGCGAGGACTGACCGAGGGAGCCGGTGGGCGGTGCTGTTCCTGAGCGCCCATTCTCCTAGGAGATCACGGAGCTGCCCGACTACAACAAGATCTCTTTTGAGGAGCAGGCGCCGGTGCCCCTAGGGGAGGTGCTGCCGGACGCCTCTCCCCAGGCCTTGGACCTGCTGGGGCAGTTCCTCCTCTACCCTCCACGCCAGCGCATTGCCGCCTCTCAGGTAGGGTGACCCATGGCCCTGTCCCTCCTCACCCATGCTCATGTGACTCAGGAGGTCAAGGTCCTTAGAACGTGTGATGGGGGCTCGGAGCCACCTGCCTCTCTTGAGCAGCCCCAGAGGGGCTGCGGGCAGGACAGGGTGGCCCATTGGAAGGGTGTGCCCACCTCACAGAAGACAGCACCTCCGGTTACTGGTGACTCGCTTCCTCGTGCCTTCATTCCTTCAGCAAGTATTGACTCAGCACAGGCATATTCCAGGCACTGTCCTGGGCCTTGGTCCAGAGCGGACGAGTGGTCGTGGCCCATCCCTGTGGGGTCTCTACCTTGTGGTGAGGCAGGGCACCCAGGCAGTGGGGCTCAGGCTTCCTGGAAGATAGGTTAAAGCACAGGAGGTGTTTTCTCCTGAGAGATGATGAGGCCCGGAGAGGAGCACCGGGCAGGACGGGTTGTGGCAAGGAGGCAGGGAAGGCCACGATGGGGTGGGGGAGGGGCGCAGTATGGGCCAATGGTGTCAGAGTCTCTGTGGCTTGTACCACTCCCCTCCGCACCAGCAGTGTGTGTTCATGCATGTGCCTGCTGAGTACCATGTCACCAGTGTCTGCAGAGCATCCTGAGACCAACTTAGCGCTTCTCAGCCCCAGTCTAAGTCCCTCCCCATTGTTTCCCCGAATCTCCTCCTGCCCATTCAGTGTCTCCTCCCACCCGGCGGAGGGCGTGACCTTGTGCTGACAGCCAGCCCACGCTCTGCAGGGCCCTCCTGTGTAGCTCCCTCAGAGGAGAGCCCAGGCCCTGCTGGCCCGCAGGAGTCACGGGCTTGCGGCCGTTACCTCTGTGTCTGCCTGCGACTCGCCCCCAAGGCCCACTCAGGGCCTTCCAGCGTCCGTGACCTCCACGTGGACCGGTCCCTCGAGGAGTTGCTGTTGAACCCGCTCTGGCACCAGGGCTCCCTCTGTGTCCTAGGGTCTGTGCACTTCCGTCCCCGGCCTCACCTACTCCTCTCTCGTCTTTGTTCAGTGCCACCTCGCAGGGCCTCATCCACCGCTGCAGGCCTGCACCTCTTCAGCACTAGACATTTGACACACTGACTTTCTCCTCTATGTTGTTTATGTCCCCCACTCCCGGCACGTGAAGGTCTGTGCACTCCTAGCCTCTGGAGCAGTGCTCAGTCAGCACTCAGAAGTGAGTCAGATGAGCAGGTGAAAGAGCAAGCCCTGCAGGCAGCACTTGTCTCCCTGGCCCGGGAAGTGAGCTGAGGCTGGGAGAGGGAAGGTTTGGTTTCTATAAGCTGTTCCTTCTTGTCACCCCCAGGCCCTCCTGCACCAATACTTCTTTACAGCTCCCCTGCCTGCCCACCCTTCGGAGCTGCCAATTCCCCAGCGCCCGGGGGGCCTGGCCCCGAAGGCCCACCCAGGGCCTTCCAACGTCCATGACTTCCATGTGGACCGGCCCCTCGAGGAGTTGCTGTTGAATCCAGAACTGATTCGGCCCTTCATCCCGGAGAGTTGAGACGCTGGACCAGGCCCCACTGGCCTGTGTTCCAGAGCCTCTTGACCTTCGGCTCCAGTCTCACTCAACTCACAGCCACACTACAGCCACACTGGGCCCACTCCTTACCTGGTCCTGTCCCAGCCAGGCACTGAGGATGTCCAGCCCCAGTAGAGATGGAGGCCCGAGGCTGACATGCCATCAGAAAGGGGCAGTGCGCCCACTACCAGCTGGCCATGGTGCTGCTGCTCCAGGCACCGTCTTTCCGGCCTGGTGAGCACAGAGTAATATGTCTTCAATTCAGAAACCCAAGGGGGAAGGGAGGTTTGGTTTGCTTTTCTTTTCAAGGATGTTAAACACGACTTCAGTTTTGAGATTTATTATAAAAACCCCAAGGAGTTCTGCCTGGTGTCTGCCTTTCTTCCATTCCTATCGAGGGAAGTGGCCGAGGTGGCACCCTCCCTGGTCTTCGCTCCTCTGTGGTGGCTGGGAAAGTGACCCCATTCATGGCTACTCTAACTTTGGGGGCTTCTTAGGGGCTTTACACGGCGGATCTTCCATTTGGAGGTGACCTGGCAGGAGTCCAGGCCCAAATACGGCTCAGGTTGTGAACCAAACACCTTAATCTGGTTTACAGACAATCTCCACTTTTGGAGAAGGGTGAGCCAGAATCAGTTGTGCCATCTTCTTAGAGAAGAAGGAGACAGGCATTCCTGAAACTCATTTGTTAATTCAATAAATCACAATACAATTCCATCTGGCTCTTGCTTTTCTTATTTAATAATTTGGTAAGACAGTTGTAAAATATATGGAAATGTAAGTGTTGAAAGGAAGTAGAAATAAGAATAATGAAAGGGCTTACCTATTAGATACCAAGACTTGTCAGAGGGCTGTAATAATTGAGACAGTGGTGTTAGTTCAAGGATAGATAAAAACAGATTAGAGAAATTTATTCTTAGTAATCTTTTATTCTTAAAACTAGAGGCCCAGTGCATGAAAATCCACTGGTTGGGGGTGCTCCCTCAGCCTAACCTGCCCTCTCACAGTCCAGGAGCCCTCTGGGGATGTCCTACTGATGCTTAGGCCCACTCCCCACAGCCTGGTCACTGTGCCCTGCTGGCCTACTCACCCCTCGCTGCCCCCCTGCCAACCTGGTTGCCCCATGCAGCCTGCTGTTCAGTTTGGTTGTCCCTCACTAACCCCCTGTTGGAAGCTGCCCTTTGTCTTCATTAGCAGAGAGGTGTGGACCAGGAGCCCGGAATGCTGGTGACCCTTGAGCCCAGGCAAAGGTCAGAGCTATGCACCAAATGGTAACTGAAGCAATTTCCTGATCAGATAGTCTTGTAAATCCTTACTGATAAGATAGTTTGTTTGTTGCTGGAATTGCCTGTCTAAGGGCAATAGGTGTATCCTAAATTGAATAAAAGATGGCAAGGCCTGAGCACAAGTAGAGTCCTTCCTGTTGCATTGGGCTCCTGCCTGGTCCCCCCAATTTCCAAATTATTATTTCTTGTCTAGTTTCTGGCACTTGCATAAGGCCCTTCTCCAGAGCCCAAATCCTGAACCAAGTGGGACGTGGGTCATCACACCCTCTGCTGGCCTGGTCGCCCAAATGCAGCCTGCTGTTCTGTCGTTTCTGTGAGGGCATCCTGACCAATTTGCACATTAGTATAGATATTCATTCTGTGTCCCATGTGAATAAACTTCTGTAAGCACTGAGGACAGAGGTGACTAACACTGCCACCTCTGCTTTTAGGGGGAATGTAAAACACAAACTCGTTGTTGCTTTCTGCAGGGGAAAGTGACCATCTCATATGTCTTTAAAGATGATTTCAGGATCTGGCCTCTGCCTGTTTTCTCCAGCCACATCTGTGTCAGAATGTCTAGCTCAATTTCTGGTAACTCACCTCCATATAAATGGGGACTTTTATCCATACCCTTGACCATTGACCCTCAAGCAGCCCCACTCACATAAGACCCTAAACCTTAACCCACCCTGACCTTGACCTTAACTCTGTCCTAACCCTTATTCATCACCCTGACTGACATATACACTCACCTTCACCCAATTGTCAGACTCTTACCTAAACCTGACCTTGATCTTGGCATTGACTGTGACTTTCACCATAAGTCTGATCCCACTTGACATAGAACTTAACCTTTTTCATGAACTTCCCCATAACTCTCACAATAACATTGACCCTCTCCAATTGGCATTCATACTTTGATGCTCATCATGACCCTGATCCTGATGCTTAACATGGCTGTCAGAATTATCCTGACCTTGACTTATCTTTGACAATGACTGTTACACTGGTCATGACTAAACACTATCATGAATGATACTCTTACTACCCTTATTCTGATTGTGACTCAACTTCATTCTATCTCTATCCCTAGATTGAATTCTCATCTTAACAAGGACCATCATAGTCATCCACTCTAACCATAGAGCCTGACCTTGAACCACTCACACTGAAACTAGTCTGCACTTCAAACCTTACCAGGGCCCTGATCCTACATTGACATTAACCCAAACCTCAATTTCACCTTGACCTTGATCCTCATCCTAACACTGACCTTAGAGCAGAATCTGGACTCACACTTGGCTGTGAACTTGCCTTGAAATCAAACTTGTCCATCATTATGATGACCATCATCTTCAGCGTGGTCAATGACCATGTCTTGAGCCATCCTTGACCTTAAACCTGACAATAACTGGTAGGTGGAATAATGCTCATCCCTCAAAGATGTCCATGTTCTAGCCTATGAAAATGTTGCCTTATGTAGCAAAAGGGCTTTGCAGATGTGATTAAGCATATAGACCTTGACAAGGGAAGAATATCTTAGATTATCCAGGTGGGTATATACACAAGAGAGAAGTGAAGGTAGGGGGTCTGAACTCCAGCAGCAATAAAAAACAAATCCCACACTGACTTAATTGACCTTGACAATGAACATCATGCTCCCCCTGAACTGACTATCCTAACGATCTGAACCCATAACCTGACACTGACCCTAACTATGCTGAATATCAGCTTCACCTGAATCCTGCCTGAATCCTACACAGAATTGGACATTCACTGTCAACCCAAGCACAACTCTTAATCTTACCTCACCCTGACAATAACCCCCTGACCTCCAGCCTCTCACCGATCCTCTAATGGACACTCAACCTGACCCTGGTCCTGACCTTGTTCATGATCTTGAACTTATACACCCTGGCCCTAAAATTTCCCTTACACTGATATGGACTATGAACCTGATTCTGACACCTCTTCCTCATCCAAATCCTTAACCTGATACAGAATTTTACCCTGAACTAGACAATCTGACCCTTATTATTCTGTCCCTCATCTTACATTCATCCTATGACTCTGACCTGCTCTGACCTTGAACTTGGTCATGACCTTCACCCTTACATTAACTGATCTGATGTGGCCAGGGCCAGGATCAAGTCTCTAGTGAAGTTCAAGGTTAGGGCCCAAGGCAAGGGTGAGGACCAGGTTAGGGACCATGATAAGGAAGGCATGAGGTTAGGGCTAGGATCTGGGCAAGCACCAGCGCCAACGTTAAGAGAGAGGCTGAGGGTCATTGTGAAAGTAAGGGTCAGGGCCAGGATGAAGTTCAGGGTGAGGGTGTCAGGATTAAGGTTAGGTGAAGGAACGAGGGGCTAATAAGTACTCGGGTGATGAGAGGGCAAAGTTGAGGTAGAGGGTCAGGATAGGGGCACATGGCGGGACCAGGGCCAGAGTGAAGGCCAGGTATGAACCAGGTGAGAGGGCCACGTCAAAGGTTAGGTTTAGAGGGGCGGGGTGAAGTGGAGGTGGAGGACTGGACACTTATGGGTAAGGGGTGAGACCACGGTGCAGGGCCAGCACCACAGCGAGGGGTCCAGAGGTGCGGGTTCGGGGCCACTGTAAGGTCCAGGGAAGGTGAGGACGAGGTGGATGTTACTAGAAGGGGGTCGGCGAGGGTCTGTGAGTGTCAGCATGAGGGTCAAGGCAAAGGTGAGACCAGGTGACGCCAGAGGCAGTTCCACGGCCAGGAAGCCGCATTAGTGCGGCCACAGCGCAGCGGGAGGAGCCGCGAGGAGCGGCGGACCGGTCCCGGATTGGCTTAGTGAGGCGCATGCGCGGCTAGCAGGGCGGGTTCTGCCCGGGGCGGGACCGCAGAGGCGGGCCGGGCGGGGATTGGCCCACGGGGCGGAAGCGCGGGAAGCGGGGCGGGCCCGGGACTGCGGAAGCGATGGGGCCGCAGCTGGGCATACACGAGCTGCTGCACGTCTTCTCCTTCCTGGAGGCCCGAGACCTGCTCCGTGCCGCTCAGGTGGACAAGGTAGCGCATCCTGGCTGGGGACGTGGCCCCTGAGTGCCCCAGACGGCCCTTCTCGGTCCCGTTTCCCCGTTCGGGGTGGGGCTTTCGGCGGCTAGAACCTGTGACCGGCAGAGGGCGCCCTGGGCCCGTAAGGTGGCTGCTGCCGCGGCCGCTAGAAAAGTCGCTCGGAAAGGCCCCCTCCCTGCCTGCCGACCACCCGCGCGCTTACATCTGGATTTGCTCCAGAGATTAGTTTAGGGAGCGGTTTTCTGTCTGGAGTTTTCCTCACTGGCTCAGCCTGAAAAGCCACGCCCCTAGCCCCTCCTCTAGGGGGCGACCTCTTTTTGTTTTTCTGCAGCCGTGGAGCCCGCACACTGCCTGGCTGTGCTAAGTTCCCATTGAGTGCGCTAGTCTCGCCTGGGCTTCATCCCTGGTGATGTCTGCACTCAACTCTTCCTTCCTGGGACTCGGAAGGAAGGAAGCTAGAAGCGCTTGTTTGTAGGGTGTATTTGGTAACTGCTCCCCCCGTTACTCATTCCTAAGAACAGGGGTTTTGTATTTTACAAAACCATAGACTCTTGGCGGCAGTGGTGAGACTGGACCTGGATTTGGCAACCTCGGTGCTTGAGTTCTGGCTAGGAAAGAATTCACAGCCAAGACTCAAACTATAAGAGAAAATTTACTTAGAAAATCACAGAGATAGAGTAAGTAATTAGTAGGTAGAGGCAAAGAAAGGGCCCTTGAAGCTTTGAAGTGAGGATGGTAAAGTGACACCTGGGGACCGGGGAAGGCGGAAGAAAGGCTCAAATGTGCTCCATGGAGGGAGTGTCCTCCTTCAGGTTTTAAGCGGGGAGGTGTTAGGAGAGATTCCAGGGGAATAACTCAGGGGAATAGTCAGCAGCTTTTCATGTCCGTCCTTTCAGGGTCGGGGTCTCCACTGATTGATTGGATGGCACCAGGGCAGGTGATCAGTATGCAATGCAGCTGGTCCCGAGGTCAGCCCTGCCGCTGCTTATCTGGTTTTGTTGCTTTTCTGGGCCTGGAGCCGAAATACAGCTAAGGCCTACATGTTGTCTCGAGGGAGGAAAAGTTAGGGGCAGGGATCTAAACCAAGTGCCCAGAGATATGAAAGACCAGGGGGTCCAAACCACATGACCAGGGAAATGTTAGGGGAGCAAAAGTCACCCTGGGGATGAGGGCCCACCCTGCAATTATCAGTCGCTATGACCTTCTGTACCTGGCCCTTAGTCCCTGCTCTGCTCATGTCTGTCTAACTGCCTATCACACTCTCTAAGTATTTGTTGAGTAAGTTTTAAAATAATTATTTTTACAAAAAGATTAATAAACAGATGATTACCTGAGTCCTATAATTATAATTTTAAACGTGTCAAGTAAAATAGTGGTTTTTTAACCCCATGTTCACCACTAAGGTGAGTATCTCAGTTCCAGGACGTCCACGTGGTCCCACACAGGGAGGGAACTGCATCCCTGGCTGCTTCCACAGAAGCAGAGTTTGAAGGGGGTATACCCTAGGCTTTTTTATAGCACCAACATCCTAAGTTGTAGATCCCCTGTTAGGTAAAGTGAGGTCAGTAATCCCTGCCTCAGGGTGTACAGTTAAGGCCAGGGTTAGGAGAAACAAGATCTCAGTAGTGTTTTGAACTGGGAACTCTAGAAAAGGGAAATGGATACATTTTCTTGGCTGGTTTGATTTTGTAAAATACAAACATTACATTTCTACCTGCCAAAAAGACTACTTTAATCCTCACCCGAGGATACATTTTTATTGATTTTAGAGAGAGAGGAAGGGGAAGAGAGAGAGAAACATCGATATAAGAGAAACACTGGTTATCTCCCATATGTGCCCCAATCTGGGATTGAACCCACAACTGGATAGGGCCCAAAAGACTTCTTAAGGGCTGAGATATTTTGACTTAGGTGAGCAAGGGCTGTAAAAATGGAGCCAGGGCTCCGATAAGGCAGCCGTCGTGTCTTCCAGGGCCTGGAAAGCTATGTTTCTGGAATAGGACCCTCAGTGGGCCTGGGCCACAGAAATTTCCACAGTAGTTCCCAGTGAAGCTGTGTAGGCTCCAGAGTCCAGGGTGGCAGAGGCCAGGGAGTTGCAGAATGCAGGTGTGGGCCTTCCACATGCCACCCGAGCCTCTTCCAGAGCTTCTGCTGAGGGCACTGTGTAGACCAGGGCCCATCTGGAGGCCTCCCCTTGGCAGTGGTTCCATGCCACCATCGTAGCATCTTGGCATCCCTGGGGCCAGTGCCTTCATTTACTCCATCGCAGTGACCCTCTTATAACCTGTGCCCTTGTTTCCAATCATTCCTTCTCACAGCAGCCAGAGTGATTTTTCCCAAAACAGTTCGACACACCACTCTCCATTCACAATTCTCAAGTAGCTTAACACTGTTTTTGCCATTATGACTTCCAGGAATTAGTCTTCGCTCCTTTCCCCAGAACTTTATGTTCTAATTAAGGCAAATTACTTGCTGTCTGTCACTCATCTGAATCTTTGCACAGGTGGTTCTGTGTCCCTGGAATGCTTCAGCCATTCTCTTAAAGTGCAATGACCCATCCTTTGGGACTTGATCAGTAATCATTTCATTTCTGAACCCCTTGGCTGCATTGATTTGGTCATTCTCTCCTTTCTCACTTATTTGTTGGTTTCTATTTCAATACTAGAGGCCCAGTGCATGAAATTCATGCACAGTGGTGTGTGGGGTGGCGGGGGAGGAGAGAAGAAAGATGGGTTGTCCCTCAGCCCAGCCTGCACTCTCTCCATTCTGGGACCCCTCAGGGGATCCGGCCTAAACCGGCAGTTGGATATCCCTCTCACAATCCAGACTTCTGGTTCCTAACCATTCGCCTGCCTGCCTAATTGTCCCTAACTGCTTCTGCCTGCCAGCCTGATCGCCCCCTAAACATTCCCCTGCCAGCCTGATTGACCCCAAATGCCCTCCCCTGCTGGCCTGGTCCCCCACAACTGCCCTCTCCTGCAGGCCTGGTTTCCCCCAGCTGCCCTCCCTTGTAGGCCTGGTCACCCCCAGCTGCATCCCCTGCTGGCCATCTTGTGGTGGCCATCTTGTGACAACGTCGGGGCAGCCATCTTATGACGACATGAGGGCATCGTGGGAGAGGTGAGGGCCACCTAGGCTATTTTAAGTATACATGTCCCAGGAGGAGTTTTCATGAGTGCAGGCACTGGGTCTGATTTAGCTCTTCCCTTCATAGGGCCTGGCAGGCTAAGTGCTAACTGCATGGTGACTGAACAGCTCTTCTTTTCTCTCTTCTCTTGTTAATAGGTCTGGAATGAGGTTTCAGGAACCAAGGAATTGTGGAGGTGAGTGAATTAAAGAAGAGCCAAATGTGTTTGGGACAGTGTCTGAAAAGGGGAGATTGGTATATAATGTTCACCTGTTAAAATAGGGAAGAACCCAACCCTAGTCTTTGTTCTCATCTCTGCTGATAAGCTGGGCAGGAATTTCCATTTGAGACATAACTAAGTATATTTCAGTCAGCAGCTCAAAAAAACTTACACTAATTTTTTTGAGTATTCACTATGTTTCTGGCTCTATTGAGTAATGCCTATCAGCATGAAACTGCTCTCTATTTGGGGCAGGAGACTTTTCTTTATAATGTTCTAAATATAAGAGATTTTATTAATTGAGTTGGATGTTGATAGAAGGCAGGAGTACCAAACTCAGGGGAATAAATACACAGCAAATGAACACATGATAGTAGACAAATCAACAGACAACTAAACCACTTTTATTTTCATTCATCTCTGATATAATAACATAGCTATATAGGCATGTGTGATATTAGAACTTAAATAAGGAGAAACCATGATGGCAGCATAGTAAACACCTGAACTTGCTGCCTCGCACAACAACTTCAAAACTATAACTAAAAGACAAAACGGACATCATCCAGAACCACAGGAAGACTGGCTGTGTGGAAATTCTACAGCTAGAAGGAAAGAAAAAAGCACACAGACTCAGAGGAGGTGTGGACAGCAGAGGTACAGAGGCACGCGTGCGGAGGGGGAGGTGTGCGAGGAGAGCGCTGGCAACTGAGTATGCGGCTGGATTTTTCAAGCCGAAGGGAGACACAAGCTCCCGACTGCTCTGAACTCAAGTTCTGGGTGACACTCTGGGGACCCAGACTCATATGAGGAGAAACTGGACTGTCTGGTAGCAGGTGGAACTCGAGGGTGGCTTTCTCCCAGAGGTGCTTGCAGTGATTACTGCGGGACACTGTAACCCGGCAGCATCTTAGGGCAGGGCTGATGGGAAACCATTGCTGTTTGCTCCACTCTGAGTCTCCACCCAATCCAAGCTGAGTGCAGAGGCTTTTGCATATGAATGGCCTGGTCCTTTGAATTCTAAACTTACCTATCAAGCTGCAGCTGAGTCAATGAGACCCAGAACATCCAAAAGAAGGCCCAAGACCCCATAGCAGCTTGCATTGCTTCACAGCTGGGCCTCATCTGGGCACCTCCAAAACCCAAACAAAAAAGAGGAATCTGCAGACCTCTTCATAGCTCCTGCTGGGTGGCCTCAGGCAGAGGCTAAATTAGCACCTCCTTGGAGATCCAAGAGCCAGTGTATCCAGGGATCAGAGTGGGATCATCCAGATTACAACTCCTCAGATCCATAAGGGACACACTCAGGGGGCAGACCTAGTGAGCACCAAAGTCGCACTGAAGCAAGTCTTGCCTCATAAGTGTCTCCAGCACAGAAGTTTTCCCAGCATAGACACAGCTGATCCTTATAGCCAGTTGGCCTAGAGGTCAATTCCTCCAGTGATACCAACAACAATCAAGGGTTAACTACAAGAAGACTGTGCACACAACCCACAAAGAGGTACACCAAGAGTGTCCACCTTAGGTAACTGGGGAGGCTGAGCCACTGGGCCCTATAGCACACAAAGCTACTCTATAAACTCAGGGAAGTGGCCAAAATGCGGAGACAAAAAAACAGGTCACAAATGAAAGAAATGGAGCAAAGCAAATGACTGGATATAAAGTTCAAAACCACGGTTATAATGTTTTTCAAGAATTTTCTAGAAAAGGCTGATAAATTTAGTGAGACCCTTGAGGATATGAAAAAGGACCAACTAGAAATTAAGCATACCCTGACTGAAATAAAAAATAATATACAGAGATCCAATAGCAGACTAGAGGATCACAAGAATCAAGTCAAAGATTTGAAATACAAAGAAGCAAAAAACACACAACTGGAAAAGCAAAAAGCAAAAAAAAAATCCAAAACTATGAAGATAGTGTAAGGAGCCTCTGGAACAACTTCAAGTTTCCCAACATCCGAATTATGGGGGGGGCAGAAGAAGAGAGAGAGCAAGATATTGAAAACCTATTTGAAGAAATAATGACAGAAAACTTCCCCACCTGTTGAAAGAAATAGACTTACAAGTCCAGGAAGTGCAGAGAACCCCAAACAAAAGGAACCAAAGAGGACCACACCAAGACACATCATAATTAAAATGCCAAGAGCAAAAGACAAAGAATATTAAAAACAGCAAGAGAAAAACAGTTAATTACCTACAAGGGAGCACTCATACAACTGTCAGCAGACTTCTCAAAAGAAACTATGCAGGCCAGAAGGGAGTGGCAAGAAATATTCAAAGTGATGAATAGCAAGAACCTACGACCAAGATTACTCTACCCAGCAAAGCTATCATTCAGAATTGAAGGGCAGATAAAGAGCTTCACAGACAAGAAAAAGCTAAAGGAGTTCATCACCACCAAAACAGTATTACATGAAATGCTGAAAAGTATCCTTTAAGAAGAGGAAGAAGAAGAAAAAAGTAAAGATAAAAATTATGAACAACAAATTCATATCTATCAACAAGTGAATCTAAAAATCAAGTGAATAAAAAATCTGATGACCAGAATAAATTGATGAATATAATAGAACCAGAGACATAGAAAGGGAGTGGACTAACAATCCTCAGGGGGAAAGGGGTGTGGGGGATGCAGGAAGAGACTGGACAAAAATCTTATACCTACTGTTGACCAGAAACCTTACCAATAATATAAACAGTTGATTAACATATTTTGTACATTATATATACTATATCATTATAATAAAGTAAGCTAGAGAAAAGAAAATAATAAGATATAAGGAACAGAAACTACATTAATAGTACTGAACATGTTTATTGAAAAGAAATCTGCTTATAACTCTGGCTGACATGGCTCAGTTGGTTGAGCATCATCCTGTGCACCAAAAGGTCACCAGTAGTTTTTCCCGGGTAGGGCACTTACCTGGTTACGTGTTTGATCCCTGGTCAGAGCTCAAATATCACTGTTTCTCTATTTATCTTCCTCTTCCTTCCTTTCTCTCTAAATCAATAAAAATATATTAAAAAATCTGCTTTTGGTAGCTACCTGCAGGTCAAACCCATGTTGTTCAAGGGTCAGTGGTAAGCCCAAAGAACTACAGGAAATTAGTGGGACAATATCTTATTAAATAGAGAATATCAATAAAGGAAATTACAAAAAAATAACTAAGTAGAAATTACGGAGTAGATAAGTACAAAAATACAAATTAAAAATTAAAGAGCAGTTTGGAGCAGGCAGAAGAATCAGTGAACTTGAAGTTAGGTCAGATTATTCAGTCTGAGGAAGAGAATGAACGTAAAGGTGAAAAAAAAAAGATGGGTACTGCCCAAGAGCCTTTGGCACACCATCAAGTGTGCCCTCAATGCATAATAGAAGTCCAAGAATGATAGGAGAAAGGAAAAAGAAAGTATTTGAAGAAGTAATGGCTTAAAACTTGCCAAATTTGATGAACATTGTTAATTTACACATCTGAAAGCTCAATGAACTGCAAGTAGGATAAACTCAAAGAGTTTCCCATTGAGACACATAATCAAACTTGAAAGCCAAAATCAGTGAAATTTGAAAGCATCAGAGAGAACAATTCATCATGTATCAGGGACCCCAATGAGATTAAAATTGACTTCTCATAAAAAGCACCATAGAGCCCAGAGGCAGTGAGATTACAAATGGAACAAAAAAGACTGTCACACAGAATTCTGTATCTAGCAACATGAAGGAGAATATTAAGACATTCCCAGATTTAACAAAAGCTCAGAGAGTTTGTCGCTTGTAAGCTTGTCCTACAAGAAATACTAAAGGGAGTATTTCAGGTTGAGGACATTAGATAGGAACTTGAATTCACATGAAGAAATACAGAGTACCATAACGTGACCACACAGGCATACATAAAAGGCAGTGTAAACTTATTTTTTTATAACTGTTTCTCCTAGGTGAGGTAAAAGACTGCACAAACCAATAGCTGTAAATTCCTTTTGGGTACATGATGTATGAAGATATAATTTGTATGATAATAACAGCATGAATAAGGGGGCAAGAAATGGAGCTATACCAGAGCAAAGTTTTTGAATACTGTTGAAATTCAGTAATTATTAAAACTAGATTGTCATAAATTAGTTTTTCAACGTAAATAAAATGGGAATTTTATTTGTCCTGGTCAGTGTCACTCATTATTTAAAGCATTGGCCCAAGCACCAAAGGGTCGTGGTTTCAGTTCCTGGTCAAGGGCCCGTGCTTGGGTTGCAGGTTCGATCCCCAGCCCTGGTTGGGATGCATGCGGGAAGCAACTAATTGATGTGTATCTCTCACATCGGTGTTTTTCTGTCTGTCTATCCTCTCTTTTCCCCCCTCCCTCCCTTCCACTCTCTCTAAAAATCAATGGGAAAAGTATACTCAGGTATGGATTAACAAAAAGAAAAAAAATTTGTTTAAATTATTTAAAAAAAGATAAATATCTTAATAGTAATTTCCAAAAACTATGAACTCAAAAAACTATGGTGTGAGAAGCAACAGGGAATTAAAATAGGACACTAAAAAAATTTAATATAGAAGATAGTGATAGAGTATGAGAAGGAAAAAATGCATAGAAATATAGAAATAAGTAAATAACATGTAAATACTATCTTGTTAGTATATGGATTAAATACTCCAATAAAAAGGCAGAGGTTGGCAGAAGGGATTAATACTTATTCTGTCTATAATAAACCCAGTTTAGATTCATAGGCTCAGGTTGAAAATAAAAGAATGGAAATAGATATACTATGCAGTAATCAAAAGAGTGTTGTGGCCAACCTAATAGCAGACTTTAAGACAAAAACTACAGCCGAAACCGGTTTGGCTCAATGGATAGAGCGTCGGCTTGGGGACTGAAGGGACCCAGGTTCGATTCTGGTCAAGGGCATGTACCTTGGTTGCGGGCATATCCCCAGTAGGGGGTGTGCAAGAGGCAGCTGATCGATGATTCTCTCTCATCGATGTTTCTAGCTTTCTATCTCTCTCCCTTCCTCTCTGTACAAAAATCAATAAAATATATTTTTAAAAAAAGTACAAGTTAATCCATCAAGATCTAAAATTCATAAACAGCCCAACTTTGCTCAGCAGTTGAACGTTGACCCATGAACCAGGAGGTCAAGATTCAATTTCTAGTCAGGGTTTATGCCCAAATTGTGGGCTCCATCTCCAGTATGGGGTGTGCAGGAGGCAGCCAATCAATGATTCTCTCTCATCATTGATGTTCTCTCCCTCCATCTCTCTCTCTCTCTCTCTCTCTCTCTCTCTCTCGCTCTCGCTCTCGCTCTCGCTCTCTCTCTCTCTCCTCCCCCCCCCCCCCCCCCCGTCCTCTCGGAAAGCAATAAAAAATAAGATTTATAAACATATATGCACCTACTTTCAGCATCAAAATACATGAAGGGCTGACAGAATTGAAGAAAAAGATAGACAATTCAATAGTAAGAGTTAGATACTTCAAAATAAGCAGAGCCTTGGAATGGTCATGGCTGCATAACCCTAGGTTAAGTGTTTACCTCTGTTTGCCCCTCTGTCCTCTGGCAGAATGACAATCAGGACCTAATTCACAGAGTTTTTCTGCAGGTCGGCTGGATACACACAAAGCACTGTACCTCACAGTAGTACGCACTCCCTGTTACCTCACCGTTTGTTTCCCCCTTTAACAGTAGGGGAAATGTGGTCTGCACAGGCAGAGTGAGATGGTGAAGCCGGGGATTAGAGCCTGGCCCGCTGGTACCACAGTGCTTTCTGATGACCGTTCTGCCCTGCCCGGGACTCTGGTCTGTTTTCAGGCAGTTGTGCCTGAGGCGCTGGTCCTCCTGTAAAGACTCCCAGGTGACGCGGGGCACGCAGACATGGAAACAGTACTTCCTCTGCCGATCGGAGCTGGACTTCCGCATGCAGTCCGGGCGGCCAGAGAAGGACTTCGTCTGCAAAGCCCTTGCCGGGCACAAAGGTAAGGCGTTGGGAGTGTGGTAGCTGCACGCTTTCCCACCACTCACTCCCCTGGTCCGGTCCCCTGGCATTTTGTGTTTGAGCCAGTGGGCTGGAAAATGACCCTTGACGGGTACGTTCCATGCTGGGTGCAACGTGTGTGTTAAGTCATTGTCAGTCACTGTAACCATGGGGGCGGGGGGTCATTGCATCTATTTCATGGTGATGGGGCTGGCAGGCTGAAACCCAAGTTGTAAGTCTTAAGGCCTAGCCCTTCCTGTCCACCGCTGTCTCCCGATTCGCGCCTGTTGTGCTGAGGAGACAGAAAGGGAGGGATTGTCTCTCCTGCCCTTCATCAGGGTGTTCACACTCCAGGCAGGAGCGTCCACTTGAGGCAAGTGTGCTCTCTTTCAGGAGAGATAGCGAAGCTGGCCTACGTCTCACCCAGCGAGTACTGCTTGGACCGGCGGGAGAAGTCTGTGGTGTGCACCGCGTCCTCAGACGGCACCGTGCGGGCCTGGCTTCTGCGTGAGGTGAGTGGCTGGAGGGGGCCAGGGTGTGTCCTGAGTGTCTCAGTCTCATTTAGCCATCACAGCGACTTCCGCGGTGAGGCGGGGGAGCCCCACTGTACAGATGAGAAATCTGAGCGGCAGGAGGCTCAGGCGCCATGCCAGGTCATGCTTCCAACTAGAGTCTGAGTGATCACAAATGTCCTGCTTCCGACTTCCTCTGCACGGGCTTGTTTGCACAGTGGGGGGCGCTGCTGTGCTCAGTGCTGTGACTTCCATGTGGAAGCTGATGCAGGCCCCCTGGGCGGTTGAACCCAGGGAACCGCAGCTTTTAGTCACTGAGCAAGCTTAGTGTGAAAACCCTGAAACGATTTCACACGTTGCTGGTGCTCTTAGTTTAAAAGCTTTTTCTCATTTGATTCTCACAGCCGCTGAGCAGACTACTCGGCATTACCATCATCCTAATTTTATACAAGTGTAGACTGAGTAGTCTGAGTTTGTGGTTCCTTGCAATTTCAGGGTTCTGCCTGGCCACACATGGGTGTAACCTGACTTCTTACAATGGGTCCTTTCCTGGAAAACGATAGTTACTTCACATTTCCAGAATCCCTAGACGGGCAACGGCTCCCTAGTACCACATGGTGAGGTGGGTACTTCTCTCTCTGCGGCTCAGTTCTGCTGGAAGTGACGGGTTCCGAGCACTTGAACATAGTGCACAGAGCAGAGGGTGGTCTCCAAGCAGAATTCTTTGAGCCTCTGCCTACACAGATCATTCCCCTGGCCCGTGAAGAGGGCACCCTGGATCTCAGTGACCTTGACTGTGACCTGGGCCTTCCTTTTCAGTCTGCACGAGTAGTTGGCTGGTGGGAGTTGCATTCTCGTACCCCTGTGCCAGCCTTGGCTCACCAGTTGTGCCCAGACTTTACATTAGAGACCGTAAGAGAACGGGTGTGAGCTGTTTCTTTGGCGATGGCAGGTGGTGCTTTTGAAATGGCCCATGAGATCGGAGGCCAGTGGTGGCTGTTGAGGTGCGAGCGAGTCTCTGGGAGCCCTAACTGCACACCAGCCCAGGATTCCAGATGCTGAGGGACTCCAGGAACCTGGCGGGACTTGGGAAGGAAAATCAGAGAGGGTGTGGGAGGAGGGTGGGAGGGCTAGAGCAGTTTTGGAATGAGTTATAGTTGTCTTTTTTTTTTTTTTTTTTTTTTGCTTTTGAATATATTCTTTCTGATGGTATTTGGGATTCTTAGGATATACTATTAGCAGTGGGATCACTGGGCCAAATGGCAGTTCCATGTTTAATTTTTTAAAGGAAACTCCACATTGTTTTCTATAGTGGTTGTACCTGTCTGCATTCCTTCCAGCAGTGCGCTAGGGTTCCTTGTTCTCCACATCCTCGCCAGCACTTGTTGTTTGTTGATTTATTTATTTTTATTTATTTATTTATTTATTTTTATTTTTATTTTTTTAGAATCAATCTTTATTGTTCATAATATTACAAAGGTTCCTCATTTCCTCCCCCCTCCACCAGGTTCCCACCCCACCCTCCACCCCCTCCCCATCCCCCATTGTCCTCATCCATAGGTGCACAGTTTACGTTCAGTCTCTTCCTCCCTCCCTTTCCTCGATAGTAAATCCCTTTTCAGATAGTAAATCAGTTACTTAGCATTTTCTCATATCAATAATATCTCCACATGCCCAATGATACACTTCAGACAAAAGACATTTCCAAATAGGTCAACCAACCTCATCCAGGCCCCACCCAAGGCACTTACAGATCAACACCCCAGTGCTATACTAACTCAACACATCCAGATCTAAGCCTTCATCACTTGATTCAGCAGAGCCTCAAGTTCCCATAAAAGTCTCCAGCCATGTCTGAGAGGCAGCCTTGGTGCGGGGGCAGGCGAGGAGCGAGCTGTTTCGGGCCTGGCTGCACCGGGCCTGGCCTCTGTTGCTCTCGTTCGTACCACAACCAGCTGCCCCAGGTCTGGCCACTGCCGCTCCCGACCTACTTGCTCTGGACTTGGCTGCTGCTGCTCCGGGCCTGGCCGCTCCCAGCCTGGTAGCTGCTGCTACAAGTCTGGCCGCTCCCAGCCTGGCAGCCGCTGCTCCGGGCCTGGCCGCACCCGACCCGGCTGCTCCGGGCCTGGCCGCTCCCAGCCTGGCAGCCGCTGCTCCGGGCCTGGCCGCACAAGACCCGGCTGTTCCGGGCCTGGCCGCTCCCAGCCTGGCAGTGTTTGTTGATTTATTGATGGTAGCCATTATGGCAGGTGTGAGATGGTACTCATTGCTGTTTTAATTTGCAACTCTCTGATGATTAGTGATGTTGAGCACTTATTCATATGTCTCCAGGACATTTGTATGTCCTCTTTAGAGAGGTGTTTATTTAGGTCCTCTGGCACATTTTAATTTGATTGTTGGTTTTCCTTTTGTTGTTTTTATATATATGTCTGGGGTGTTTGTTTGTTTGTTTGTTTGTTTTAGATTAACCTCTTACCAGATGTTTCGTTGGCAAAAAATGTTCTCCCATGCAGTGTGTTCTCTTTTAAATTTGAGGCAGCTTTCTTTTGCTGTGCAGAAGCGTTTTAGTTGGATGTAGTCCCATTTGTTTATTTTTTCCTTTGTTTCTCTTGCCCCATTAGATGTATGTGTGAAAATTCTGCTACATGAGATTTCTGATATTTTGTTGTCTATATTTTCTTCTAGGATTTTTATGGTTTCCCAACTTACATTTAAGTCTTTAATCCATTTTGAGTTTATTCTTGTGTATTGTGTATGTTGCCTGTACCTGTCCAGTTTTCCCAACACCATTTATAGAAGAGACTGTGTTTACCCCTTTGTCAAATATTAATTGAGCATAATTGGTTGGGTTGATTTCTGGGTTCTCTGTTCTGTTCCATTGATCTATATGCCTGTTCTTGTGCCAGTACCATGCTGTTTTGAATACAGTATCTTTATAATATAACTTGAAATCTGGTATGTTAAAAGATCTTGCCTGGGAAGTATTAACCCACCCACTGTATTCACTAGACCTTGCTCCTTCAGATTACCACTTTTCCAATCGATGGCACAAGCACTTTCTGAGCAGCTCTTCAAGACATATGAAGAAGTGGAAAATTGGGTCTCTGGATGGTTTGCCTCAAAATAAGAAAAGTTCTGCTGAAACCGGTTTGGCTCAGTGGTAGAGTGTCGGTCTGTGGACTGAAAGGTCCCAGGTTCGATTCCGGTCAGGGGCATGTACATTGGTTGCGGGCACATCCCCGATGGGGGTGTGCAGGAGGCAGCTGGTCGATGTTTCTCTCTCATCGACGTTTCTAGCTCTCTATCTCCCTTCCTCTCTGTAAAAAATCAATAAAATATATTTTTAAAAAAATAAGAAAAGTTCTATTGGAATGGAATCTATAAATTACCTGAGATGGGGAAATGTGTAACTAGCGATGGACGTTACTTTGAATAAAGCACTTTTGATGTTTCTCTTGAAATTACCGTGTTTTCTTTGATCACAAAGTCCGCATTATTAACTGGCACACCTAGTACTTGTTCTTCAGTAAAGTTGAATCACTATATTTTGCTAGAAAATTATTTCTTCTAAATCTTCAAGTTTTGTGCCTTAATACTGCCTATTGCTAGTCATGATGTTCTCATCTCATTTCTGTCTGTAGTAGAGTCCTTCCTCATTCTCACTGTGTATGAGTCCTTTTACATAGAACCACTGGGTACTATATAAGTTTTGCCATCATTCATATACCATCTTTTGGAACTATATTCAGGAATACATTTTTAAAATACCTTTTTTACTTGGAAATGTTATGATAATCTTTTTTAGAAAACATTAAATGCATTGTAACATGTCACCTCATGGATTAGTGGTAGGTCGAGATGCTACTAACATTGCAGCATTACCCAGAGTAAAGGTCAAAGATTTGAAAGGCTTGTTAAAAAAAAAAAAAAAAGAAGAAGAAAAAACACCTCAGTCAATCGTGCAACTTTTATTTCCCCAACCCTAGAGGAAATGATGTTCCCAAATTAGGGGATAATGATTTTGCTTTTCTTTTTCTACCTCCATACAGAGTAACCTTGCTGTCCCAAAAATAATGGCATATATTGTCTATCTATACTAATAAAAGGGTAATATGTTCATTAGACATCTTCTGGTCATCCTGCCTTCCTTCTGGACAAAGCCACGGTAGTAGAGCCAAGGCAGAGGCATTTAGGGTTTATCAGGCCGGCAGGGGAGGACAGTTAGGGGTGATCAGGCCAGCAGGCGGGAATAGTTAGGGGCAAGCAGGCTGGCAGTCAGAGGGGTTAGGGGTGATCAGGCTGGCAGGCAGGTGAGCTGTTAGGAGCCAGTGATTCCAGATTGCAAGAGGGATATCTGACTGCTTGTTTAGGACACCCCCAAGGGGTCCTAGATTGGAGAGGGTGCAGGCCAGGCTGAGGGATTCCTCCCCCCCTAGGGGGGGCGGGGCACAAACTTAATGCACTAGATATCTAGTGTTATTATAATTATGTGCCAGGGCTGACCAGCAGACCCTGAGTGACGGATGAATGATTACTCTGACACACATTTCTGTGAAAGAGAGGGCTAAGGGACTGCCTGGCAATAGGAACGAATCAGCTTCATTCACCTGCCTCTTCAGGCTTTTATTGTAACAGCAGTTCGAGATAAAGTTTAACTTTTAGATACAATCTGTAGGGTAAGCATTCTGGGAGGACACGTGCATCTTCAGTGTCCTTTAAACAGGGATGTCTAAAGAGTAGGCATAAAGATTCCGGTAAACACCCGAGGGTCTACATGTACACGGACTTGTTGGGAAAGGTCAGTGAACAGTTAGGGGCGGCCACCTTCAGCCAACTCCCCTAGGTTGGAATTTCCTTCTTACAGCTGTTCAAACCAAGTCTGTGCTCCCTCACAATTATGTGAATGCTTTTCACAGCCAGGCCTTGAGGTAAACTAACATTTTGCTTTCCTGCAGTTAGTAATTATTCTTTTAAAATTTTTTCTTAGTTTTCTATGTACTCACAATATTTGTCTCCACATTTTATTTGCTGTTCCCTGGAGAATTCTATGTTATGAGTTTGTCTTTTTCTAGCATTGAAGTATCTGGTACTACCAGCAGCTCCCAACTGTCCCCAGCCCCACGCCTCTCTTTTCTGGGCCACATCAGGTAGAGTCAGGGTCCCCAGGCCATCACTGGTCAGCATCTTTCTGCCCTGTTCCGCTGGCCCCTGCTTCCCATTCTGAAATAGGCAGGGGAGTTTAACTGTTCCTTCACCCACTTGCTGCCACTAACCATGGGTGAACATCCTTTGTCCTCCAAAGCTCACCCTCAATCTGTCTACAGGCCGAGTTCTGTCCCACTGATGGCATGTTAGCTGAGCAATGGAAATCAAGTTTGATTTGTTGGCCTGTGAGAAAGAAAGAAACTAGTGGAAGAATACTGAGATATCAGGTGTGGGAAAGGAGATAGAGACCATGATACAGAGAGAACATAATAGAAAAAGGGTCAGAATAACCCCAAATTGGAAAGAATCCTTGTGTGTGAGCTCTGGGAGACTCAAGGACAGTGGCTAGGGAGTTGGTTCTCGGGTGCCCTGTCTTAATGGACCATGGTCCATCTGGCACTTGGGCTCTTAACCTCTCCATCCCAGTTCTCAGAAACCTGGGAAGAGAACATGGAATTGACCCAGCTTGGGCCACTGGTTTCCTGTGGGCATGGGCCTGAGCCTGAGCCTGGGCTGGCCTGTGGCGTTCCTGCTGGGTTCACTGTAGGGAAGTGGGTGTTCTGGCCAGGGCAGATGAAGATATGAAACATAAACTATTCATATCCACAAGCCCGGTTAGCTTATCAGTGAAACTGACTACCCAGATCTGAGAGATGCTTCGTGTGGAGGCTCTGTGTGCAGCCATTCATGGCCAGGTCCCAGCCAGGTGTGTAGTGTTGGATCCGCCTCCCTGCCTAGCCTTCCTCAGCTGAGCTGTAGGTCACAACTGGAAGTGCAGCAGACATACTGGCCAGTGTGCATGCAGGACCCCACCCTGTGTCCACCCAGTCCCCCCAAAGTTTCTACATACACACACTCAGCCACCTCCATGGTATTCCCTGCCCTGCTGTTAGTCCCGTGAGGATGGGAATAGGGTCCTTCCATCTGCATGTCCAGTGGGGGCTGGTTGAGGGATGAATGAAAAGAATGTGTGTTTATGAAATAAACTGCTTTATGTAAGTTCTTGTATTAATTTTGTTGTTGCCCAGGGCAAGGAGATCTGGTCTAGCCCTCTGCAGCCTGCTGCTCTGGTGAATTTGGTGACCTACCCTCAGCTGCAGCTGGTTGTCACTGTGGACGCACAAGGACTCATCAAAGTATGGGAATCAGAAAGCGGGAGGGAGTCAGCCTTCTTCTGCCTGCCTACACCCTCGTCTGCATTGGAGGCCTCTGACCACCCAGAGGGCCCCTTCCTGCTGGTGAGTGACCCGGCTCTCAGGAGCCTCTGTGGGTACTAGCCATCTCCCCAGCAAAGGGAACAAAAAACATTGGAGTGCAGGGCCACGGGGAGTGGAGCATTGGGAGGATTATCAGGTGTTGTAACCTGGCAGTAAGGTGGGCTGAGAGTGAACAGTCTTCGCACCTGCTGCAGCTCAGCACTCCTGTCACCTGGGCTGAGGAAACGAAAGCCCTTTCTGGAGAAGGATACCAATAGCCCAGGCCTCACATTATTTCTCTTTTCTGACATAGCGTCCATCACACACCTAAAGCTAACTAGGGGATAAGAATAGTACCTCCCTGACTGGTTTGGCTCAGTGGATAGAGCATCGGTCTGCACACTCAAGGGTCCCAGGTTCGATTCCAATCAAGGGCATGTAGTTTGGCACTAAGTACAGGAAGCAGCTGATCGATGTTTCTCTCTCATCGATGTTTCTAACTCTCTATCCCTCTCCCTTCCTCTCTCTAAAAAAATCAATAAAATGTACTTAAAAATAAAATAATAGTACCAACTAGCCCTGGCCAGGTGGCTCAGTTGGTTGGAGTGTCATCCCATACACTAAAAGGTGGTGGGTTCCGTTCCTGGTCAGGGCACATACCTGGGTTGCAAGTTCAATCCCCATTTGGGTCAAGTACAGGAGGCAAACTGATCAATGTTTCTCTCTTTCTCCCTTTCTCTTTCTGTAAAACCAATAAAAACACATCCTCGGGCAGGGATTAAAAAATGAAAATAATAGTACCAACAGAACTAGCAGGTTAAACAGTAGACAATTTGAGAGAGCTATAGGGGCTTCGGGTAGTGTGGTTATTTGACACAGACAATAAGACACCAATGATTGTTATGATCAGGGAGGCGAATTTCAGCAGATAACTTAAAGCTATAAAAAATGACACAGACACAGACCACAGCATGGTGATTACCAGTGGGAACAGATTGTGATGAGAGGTGGACTAGGATAAAGGAGGGATAAATGGTGATGGAAGGAGACTTGACTTTGGTTAGTGAACACACAATACAATATACAGATGATGTATCATAGAATTTACCCCTGAAACCTATATAATTTTATTAATCAGTGTTATCCCAATAAATTAAATTACATTTTTAAAAGCTATAAAAATGATTTAGAAAATAATCAGAACAGGAAAACTGAAAGGCAAAGGTGAAGAGATCAGTGATGGACTTGATGGAGGGTGGACAGTAGAACCACACAGAGTGGGGAGGATGGATGGAGCTGTGGGCACTGGCAAGTTCTACTTCTTAGCTTAAGTGGTGACATGAATATTTTCTTTGGTAATAATTCATTGAGCTCTACGTTTGTTTTGTGCATTTTGCCATGTATATGCTATAAACATCAATTAAAAAGCTAGAATATGGAAGGAAATTAGTGAGCTGAAGGATAACAATGGTCTGGAACAGAGCCGGGATAGCAAGAGTGTAAATGCGGAAGAGAGGGTAAGAGATAATAGACAAAATTCTGAGACATTGTGGGCACAATCACTCCTGGCTCTTGTGTAAAGGCAGCTTCTGATCCCGTGGGCCCCTGGGGATGCCCGAGATGCTGACTTTTTAACCGGCTTCTTGGGAATATTAGGGCTGCCAGTTCTTTTGAGTAGCAAGACCACGAGGATCTATGAAAAAACCTAGTACTTGAAATCCCCAGAGAAGGTGAGGCACCCCTTTTCTGTAGTCTTGACGCTGAAGGATAGCCTGGCTGGGCACCAGATCCCTGCTCACACTTCCTTGAATTTTGTGAAACTATTACTTCACTGTTTCTGTTTCTGTTGAAAAGTCTACAGGTACCTGACTTCACTTGTTAGAAACTTGCATATTTAAACTCAAAGGCCTTCCAGATATTTTGAAATATTTAAAGTAGTTTCATTGTGACATGTCTGCAGTGATCATCTGGGTCACCCTTCAGTACATAGATTCAGGGTTTTTTCATTTCTAGAGAGTTTCACTATATATGAATTTTAATTATTAATCTGTAATGAAGTGTTCCTCTGTAGGAACTTGTCATGTTTATTAGACATTCTTGCCTATCTTCTTAGATACTTTCCAATTCATTTTAGCCTTTCATTCTACTTTTGTTCTCGTATCTGTTTTCTTCTCTTCTAGTACCCTTATGTGTTCAGAGAATGTTTTCTCTCTTAGGTTTATTATCTTCATTTTTTTCTCCTTAATTCTCACCCGAGGATATTTTTCTATTGATTTTTTAGAGAGAGTGGAAGGGAAGAAGCAGAGAAAGAAACATCGATGTGAGAGAGACATATCAATTAGTTGCCTCCCACATGCACCTGGACTGGGGCCAGGTACCAAGCCTGCAACAGAAGAACATTCCCTTGACTGGAATTGATCCCGGGACCCTTCAGTCCACAGCCAATGCTCCGTCCACGGAGCCAAACTGACAAGGGCTATTACCTTCATTTGTGAAGTAACTTTTCTTTATTTTTTCCTGATGTTTTTATTGATTTTTTTTAGAGAGAAAGGATGGAGAGAGAGAAACATCAATGTGAGAAAAAACATCTATTGGTTGCTTCCTGTATGGCATCCTGACCAGGAACTGAACATGTTACCTGGGCATTTGCAATCTTTTTGGGAATCAAACTGGCAATCTTTTTGGTGCATAGGGCCATACTGTCCAGGCGAGATAACTTTTTCATCAGTGTATTTTGTGAATTAATTTCTCTTATTTAATATCTTGTGGTTTTTTATCTGTTTCCATTCTGAGGGTTGACTTTCTGATTCCAGATGTCCCTTCATATGCTTGTATTGTGATATTTAACTCCTATCTATGTGACTATAGATCTTTGGTTCCTGGTGGAATAGTTTTACCAGCTTCAATGTGTTGCTTCTCTTTTTCTTTCCATGACCTTGTTTGTTGCCATTTTTTGTGTGTTGTGCAGTGTTTGTATTTTCTTGGCCAGTACAGACGAGTGTTTTCAGGAATAGGAAGTCCAGATTGTGTTCCAGGTGCAAATGTCTGTGAAAATGTTCTTCTAAAACAGTAGGTGATACAAGCCATTTCAAGAAACGAAG
Organism: Nyctalus aviator; assembly: GCA_036971965.1. Classification (NCBI taxonomy): domain Eukaryota; kingdom Metazoa; phylum Chordata; class Mammalia; order Chiroptera; family Vespertilionidae; genus Nyctalus; species Nyctalus aviator. The sequence continues at coordinate 42,460 of JAPZQD010000051.1, read as the reverse complement.
CCCTTGCCCATTAGGAGAGAGAAGCTAATCTACTCCCATATCACTCCTCTGTGGAAATACATTCAAAATAATTAAAATTAAATTAAAAGGCAGTTAGCCCTAGCTGGTTTGGCCTGTGGACTGAAGGGTTCTGGGTTCGATTCCAGACAAGGGCACATGCCCAGGTTGTGGATCGATCCCCAGGAAGGGGATGTGTGCCAGCCTATCAATGATTCTCTCTTATCATTGATGTTTCTATCTCTCTCTACTCTTCCTTCCTCTCTGAAATCAATAAAAATATGTTTTAAAAAATGTAAAAGGCAGTTATAAAATTATCCGAGGGATAATTGAGTGATTTTTAAAATCAATCTGGGATGTGCCCAGCCTTGCTAGGCAAGACAAAACCTGGAATTGAAAAAATACACAGATTTAACTAAAAAATTAAAAACATCTGAACAATAGGGCATTATAAAATTAAGACATAAAAAATCAGGAGAAATCATTATATTATTTTAAAAATCATTAATATCATATTATTTGAAGCATAGAGATCTAGTAGAAAAATAGGTGAATACATGAATGGTCAACTCATAGAAAAAGTACAAGTGGCCAATAATGTGTAAAGGTGAAACCCAACTCATAATCAAGAAAGTAGCATCACGACAAGGCTTTTGGCCCATTGGATGAGCAAACATATTAAAAAATTGGTATTATAATAAGTTGATTAAAAATATTTTATACATGGCAAATAAGGATATAGATTGAACACTTTTAATAAAGCTTTCTTTTTTTCCTGTTAGTAGTTTTAAATATGATACTCTTCGGACCTAACAATTCCAGTTTTAGGGATCTCTCGGGAGGAAATATTGGCATTGTCGCACAAAGATCATTCATGGTAACGGAATTTGTAAGCAACCTAAATTTCCATCATAATGGATGAAGTAAAAAGTCCTGGACAAAAGTCCTCTGATGAGAAAAGATATTTGGAAACAGAAAAGACGGGCAGGCTGCAGAATAGCATGTGAGCATGAGGGATAGCAAGGGCTTCTGTGTGGAGGGAGGAAAGGGCTTGCTCTCATATTGTGTGAGTAATTCATTACTGTTGACTTAAGTGGCATTTCACCCCAGCGAGGAAGGAGTTGTGTGGCCCCCCTGTTCCTTGGGCGAGGACAGGAGCGCAGGTGGTCACCGCACTTCGCATTGCAGGTGGCCTGTGCCGACGGAACGCTCTGCACGCTGACGGTGCCCGGGCTGCAGCTGCTGTCCAGGGTGAGCGTGTTCCCGAACCAGCCCGCCAGCCTGCTCTGCTCCCCTGACTGCCAGTGGGTGTTCACATTGGCCCAGGACTCAGACCTGAGCCCCAAGGTCAGTGCTGGGCTGTGTCCCTGGTCCCAAGGGCAGGCTTTGTGTGCACAGGTGGTGGGTTCTGTGCCCGGCCTTGCACATGCATCTGGGAGGGCGCCTTCTCGCACAGGACCACGTCTGCGGCCGCTCAGGGCCCCCAGCTGGGCAGTGGGGGTGCCTGCTGCTCCCCGGAGCCGCTGTTCTCTCCAGACTGCTGTATTGCCCACAGGTCGGAAGGGGTTCGTTGGCTAGAGAGGACAGAGTTCAGAAGGGGCTTAAGGCTTTAGGGACATCTCAGTGGAGTGTCATAAGACATTCAGCGGCTTGAGAACTGAGCTTCCATGAGAGAGGAGGCTGACAGTGTGGGACAGCATCATTGCCTGCTTCGTGGCCAGCCCATGGCCCTGAGGACCACCACAAGCACCAGAAACCCGGGACCCAGGGAGCGTTCTGGTGATTTCTGGGCTCAGAGACGTCCAGCCTGAGTGCCAGGAACCGACCTGGAAAATTAGGGCTGAGTTGGAGACCACTGGAGAGGGTCTAAGCCATGCTGGCGGGTGGATGAGGCAGGCCAGGAAGAGAGCAAGGACAGGCAGGGCAATCGGGCGGCAGTGCCGGGGCCTGGTACCAGGGAGGTGAGAGGTCTGCCGGGGCCATGGAGGAGAGGCTTCAGGCAGGGGGCAGGTGGGGGCCGGTCACCCGAGTGGGACTGCTTGACAATCAGTCCTCAGGACTGACAAGAAGTGTTTGAACCAGACTGCCTGGAAGTAGGAAGGGAACCTGCAGGCAGACACGGGAGGCAAAAGTGAGATAGTGAAATGCAGCTGCTCCACAGCAGGAGAGCCGATTACTGGATCCACTGGATCCTCACTGGGACCCACGGACCTAGGCCTCTCTCGTGGCCAGACGTGGGCTGGGCTTAACCTCATTCCCTAGTTCAAGCCATGTGGGAAGGAGGGTCTGCAAGTGGCACAGCCGCTCCATGACACCAGTAAGGTCTCTGTGGGGGTGGGTCCCTGCGCAGAGCCGCACGGAGGGCCTTCAGAGTGCTCTGGGGTCAGAGCCGTCTCCCGTCATCGCACTGAGGCCTCTGGTGGTGTCCCCAGGTGTTCCACTCGCAGTCCCTGCTGTGTCCCCCAGAAGACGAGCCTCCTGTCTCCACTGCGCTCCCCATCGGGCTGACCTCCAGAGCCTGCTGGGCCCCCGAGGAGGCAGCCAGGCTGGCGGTGATGCACAGAGATGACAACAGCGTGCAGTGGGTGGTCACCACCTACGAGCTGGGGGCTAAGAAGTGCAGGGATGCCATGAACATTCTGGGTAAGGATCCCCTATCAGGACTGTGGGTCTGCCTGGCACAACATTGCATAGGATGCTTCAAGCGCAGATCCCTCATGTTTCTTGTCTCGCAGTGAATATAGTGACACAACAGCTGTTTCCTTGTTTGTGATGTTACATGCTGGGTGGGTGGTCGAGCACCTGCTTTGTGTCAGGCCCTATGCATAGCCCTGAATTCAGACATTAACTTCTGTCCACCTACAGCCTGCCCTCTCCTAACTTACTCTCCTGCTTCCCTTCGCCCTGCTTCTTTTCCCTGTATTGAAGGCATGTTCTCAGCGCCGAGTGCAGGCAAAGATGAATAAAAGCCACAACTCTCTCTTCCCCAAGGAGCTCCTAGTCCAGTAGGAAAATAAGATCCACAGCCCTCTCCTTCCCTGTCTCCTAAACCCCACACCGCTCTAGACATGCCTTCCCACTGGTCCTTAGCACATTTTCTGTGGTATTATGACATGTTTTCATGTCATCATGTGACCTTAATTTTCATTCTGAGCTTCCTGGCAGCTGAGGAAAAAGGGAAAACGGGATATGTAATAATCCCTAGTCTGAAATGAGAAAGCGCATGCATTTTTCAAAAGAGGTAATTTTTCTTCCTGGTGCTAAACTCCATCAGGAAGTGATCAAGTTGATTTAAAAACAACACCACCAACAACAACAACAAAAAACAAGGAATGCCATAGGTGTAAAAGACTGTGTCTTCAACGATAGCGTTTGGCAGATGTCGTAAATGCCGTGGTTCTCATGCGGCCCTTTTCCATCGCAGCCTGCCCTAGCTGCGGAGGGGCAGGAGGAAGGGTGTTCACTTCCCGGTTCTCTGCCTGGGCTGTGTGCCAGGTCCTGTCACGCCCACCCGCACGGTCCCCTGGGAGACACAGCGCATCCCGTGCGTTGGAGCCAGGGCACAGCCGGCAGAGGGAGTAAACATGGTTCAGCCGTGAACGCTGCTTTCGCTCTGAAGCCTTGTTCTGTCATCTCAGGCGAGGCACGCCTGTCCCACGCTCCAGCTGCTGCCAAGAATGACCAGTGGTGTGTTTTTATTTCAAAAAGCACAACAGGTCACAAGTTTCATCCTGCCAGACACCATGATGCCCCCCCACCTCATGAAGGGGCACGGCTCCCAAGTGGTGCTGCTGGTGTCGGGGTCTGAGCTGGTGCTTTTCACCATGCATGGCCTGCGGCTGGCAGCCTTCCAGGACCACCAGAAGCCCATCACGTCCCTGTATGTGGTGAGTGCAGCACATCCGGCCGAATGGAGGGGCCCTGCCCCGGAGCCCACATCCCGCCTCATGTAGCTTTTCTTTTCAAGGACCAGAGCCGAGTCATCACCGCTTCTTTCGACCTCTCCTTGCGAGTCTACTTGTGGAAAAAGGAGAATAAGCTTCCTGCCCTCAAGAGCTGCTGTTACTTGCTCGGGGGCTCCCACCGCTGGGCCAGGTAATTGCATCTGATTCCTCCTCTACCTATAAGATGGCCTCTCCTGGCCTCCCTGCAGTACCTTTTTTTAAAAATAATTTTTTATTTTTAATGTCTAAAGTTTTATGTATGTCTCCTTTTCTCCCACTTGACCTCTTGCCCTAGCCATTCCCATCCTGGGCAAGTCCTCCCCCCATTCCCTCCCCCCCCCACCCCCCCACCCGCCACCCCTCGCCCAGTGTCTGTGTCCATTAGTTATGCTAATATGCATGCATACAAGTCCTTTGGCTGCTCTCTACCGCCCCCCCCCCCCAATCTCCCCTGCCGTTTGTCTCTGGATCTATTCTTGTTCATCAGTTTAAGTTGATCATTATATTCCACATGTGAGTGAGATCATGTGATATTTATCTTTCTCTGTCTGGCTTATTTCACTTAGCATAATGCTCTCCAGTTCCATCCATGCTGCTGCAAATGGTAAAAATTCCTTCTTTTCTATATCAGCGTAGTATTCCATTGTGTAGATGTACCACAGTTTTTTAATCCACTCATCTGCTGATGGGCTCTTAGGCTGTTTCTAAATCTTAGCTATGGTGGACTGTGTTGCTGTGAACATAGGGTGCATATATCCCCTGCAGTACCCTTTTCAGGATTCCCTTGGAAAGAATGTGACTGGAACTTGGGAGTCCTAGCTAGCCTGCCCCTCACTACTTGGGGACCCAACGAAAGGCACTGGTCAGAATCCCTTCCCTCCTCTTAAAAAAAGATGTTCTACATCCTCTACCCGGTCTCCTTTAATGTACGAAACCGCCACCCACAGCTGGCATCACCCACAATGCCCCAGCAGTGGGGGTGCAGAGGTGCAGTTATTTACCCAAAGTCCCACAGGGATGCCCAGTGAGGTCCGGGGGGCCTGACAGCCCTGTAGCCCAGTCTTCTCCCCTTCCTAACCCACACAATTCTGAATTCATTACAGACCCTGTTCGGGGAGGGGGTCTGTGGGGGCAAGACAGTGAAAGTCTGAAAGAAAGCAGTTTTGCAACATGCTTTCAGGTTAATAAGTTGGAACCACTTACACGAGCTTTCTCGCCAGAGTGCTATAGGGAGAACGGCTTCCAGAGTTCACATTCCCTCTGGGAGAGTTGTCAGTCTCTTGTCAGGAGATAGGCAGTAAATCCAACCTCCTGTGACAAACATCTCACAGCTATTTTAAATTTTATTTTATTTTTCCCATCACCATTTATTCCCCCGTACCCTCTTCTACCTCCACCCCCCTCTGCTCCCTACATCACCACACTTGTCTGTGCCCATGAAACATCTTACAAATGTAAATGAAAAAGTACAATGCTCCAAACCAAATATTAAAAAATTACAGATTTCTGTAATAAAGCTACGTATCTTTTGAATTGTAAATCAGTAGTTGTTTGAAGACAATTATTAGAGGAAATTCCTAAAGCAGGAGAATCTGAGTTCTTTTCAGTAAATAAATACAATTTTCTGGGAAGATTAAGAATTAGTAGAGTCAAATTAAATTTTAGGAGCATTGATCTGTAGGTAGTTTTTAACCCTCTCAACTTTCTAAACAAACGTAAGGCCAACGCAGGCTCTGCATTCTGAAAAATATTGGCACCAACAACTGCTTCCCTCAGGATTCCTCAGTAAAGCCCTTGTATGTTGGAGGTCTGGGCTTCACCGAAGTGTCTGGGAGCCCTGCCATTCCGTGTCCACGTTGGCAAGTGGTGAGGTTCTGTACGTCTGCTAGCTCACTCGGGGTGCATTTGCCTAGGGTCCCTGTGCTTGGAGAGGCGGCGTGGCCTCGCTCTGCTGTGTCTGCTTGTGACCTGAGGCCAGCCCGTGTGAAGTGAGCCCCTCTGTCAGGAATAACGATGGTCTCCGTCCAGGGGCAGGGATAACCTCCCGCTGGGGAGATGCATGCAAAGGCCTGTGCTTGTTGCCTTGTTCAGGTCATCCTTCGGGGGCTTGTGCTTACGTAGCTTTCAGCCTCACAGATGCGCTTTCTTTCTTTCTTTTTTATTTATGACTTTATGGAATTCTCTGTTGTATTCTTTACTGAAATACTGAGTAGTTAGAACATCCTCTCACTGACATAATACTGTTCTCAACTTAGCAAGCAAGTATCACTTCTAGAAACTTCTTTATGTCTTTTAAACACTGCACTGTATGCATCATAAAGCAACATGCACCCATTCGCTGTATTGCACTGCTCTCGTCATGGTAAGCAAGCAGAAACTTTGGAATCTTTCATTTCACATGTGCTTTTAAACACTGCAGTACATGCATTGTAAAATTGTAAGCACGTCCATCTGCTGATGTAACACTATTTTCTTTTATTTTTTATTTTACCAAATTGCTTTAATAGAAACAAGTTTCCTTATGTCTGAAAAACAAAATTTAAAAATCAGCAAAACTTATAAAAACTACGTAATTATTTTCTGTTCATTCAGTCTCATAATCAATTTTTGTATCCTGATTTTTAAAAAATTTTTATTTTTTTAAATTTTTTATTATTATCTGTGTACATATACCCTTGCGCCGCGCCCCCCCCCATAAATGCCCTCCCTCCCCAGAGTATTGTCTCCATTGGTTGTACTTATATGCATGTATACAAGTCCTTTGGTTGATCTCTTATCTCCCCCAGATCTCCCTACCCACCCCGCTGTAATTTGATAGTCTGCTTGTTGCTTTACTGTCTCTATATCTATCTTTTGGTTCATCAGTTTATAATGTTCTTTATTATCCATAAATGAGTGAGGTCATGTGGTGTTTCTCTTTCATTGACTGGCTTATTTCATTCAGCATGATGTTCTCCAATTCCATCCAGGTTGCTGCAAATGATGAAAATTCCTTCTTTTTTATGGCAGCATAATATTCCATTGTGTAGATGTACCATAGTTTTTTAATCCAATCATCTGCTGATGGTCACCTAGGCTGTTTCAAAATCCTATCTATTGTAAATTGTGCTGCTATGAACATAGGGGTGCATATTCTGATTGGTGTTTCTAGTTTCTTGAGATATATTCCTAAGAGTGGGATTACTGGGTCAAATGGGAGTTCCATTTCAGTTTTTTGAGGAAACTCCACACTGTCCTCCACAGTGGTTGCACCAGTCTGTATTCCCACCAGTAGTGCATGAGGGTTCCTTTTTCTCCACAACCTCGCCAACATTTGTCGTTTGTTGATTTGTTGATGTTGGCCATTCTGACAGGTGTGAGATGCATTGTTGTTTTGATTTGCATCTCTCAGATAACTAGTGACTTTGAACATGTTTTCATGTGCCTTTTGGCCTTCCTTCTATCTTCTTTTGAGAAGATTCGATTTAGATCCATTGCCCATTTTTTAATTGGATCATTTATCTTCCTTTTACTAAGTTGTATAAGCTGTCTGTAGATGTTGGAGATTAAACCTTTATCAGTGATAACATTTGCAAATATGTTCTCCCATACAGTGGGCTTTCTTGTTGTTTTGTTGATAGTCCTGATTTTTTTTTTTTAAATAAAGCTTTATTGTTCATATTATTACAAATGTTCCTCATTTGTCCCCCTCCATTGCTCCCCTCCACCAGGTTCCCACCCCACCCTCTGCCCTTTCCCCACCCCCCATAGTCCTCATCCATAGTTGTACAGTATATGATCAGTCTCTTCCCACACACCTCACTCCCCTTTTCCCCAAGAATCGTCAGTTCACTCCCCCTCTATACCTCTGATTCTATTATATGCACCAGTTAATATTGTTCATCAGATTTTTTTAATTCCCTTGGTTTTTAGATTCACTTGTTGATAGTTATGTATTTGTTGTTCATAATTTTTATCTTTATTTTCTTCCTCTTCCTAGAGAACCCCCTTCAGCAATTCATATAATTCTGGTTTGGCGGTGATGAACTCCTTAACTTTCTTTTATTTGTGAAGCTCTTTATCTGGCCTTCAATTCTGAGGGATAGCTTTGCTGGGTAGAGTATTTTTGTCGGTAGGTTCTTGCTATTCATCACCTTGAATATTTCTTGCCATTCCCATCTGGCCTGTATGGTTTCTGTTGAGAAATCAGCTGACAATCATATGGGTGCTCCTTTATAGGTAACTACCTGCTTTTCTCTTGCTGCTTTTAATATTCTCTCTTTGTTATTTGCTCTTGGGATTTTAATTATGATGTGTCTTGGTGTGGTTCTCTTTGGATTCCTTTTGTTTGGGGTTCTGCGCGCTTCCTGGACTTGTAAGTCTAATTCTTTCACCAGGTGGGGGAAGTTTTCTGTCACTATTTCTTCCAGTATGTTTTTGATATCTTGCTCTCTCTCTTCTTCTGGGATCCCCATAATTCTGATGTTGGTTCGCTTGAAGTTGTCCCAGAGGTTTCTTACATTATCTTTAACTTTCTGGATTCTCGTGTCTTCTTGCTTCTGCGGAGGAGTGTCTTCTGGCTCTTTATGTTCCAAATGTTTGACTTGATTCTTGCAATCTTCCAGTCTGTTTTTAGGACTCTGTATAATATTTTTTTAATTTCAGATAATGTATTCTTTATTTCTAGTTGATCCCTTTTTATTTCTAGTTGATTCCTTATCATATCCTCACAGGTCTTGTTTATTTTATCGGCCTTTTCTAGGAAATTCTTGAAAAACCTTATAAGTGTGGTTTTGAACTCTATATCCAGTCGCTTTTTGTCCTCCATTTCTTTCGTTTGTGATCTGTTTCCTTGTCTCGGTATTTTCGCTGCTTCCCTGAGTTGGTAGGGTGGCCTTGTGTGCTGAGGTGTCCTATATGGTTCAGTGGGTCAGTCTCCCAGTTACCTGAGGTGGACACTCTTGGTGCCCCCTTTTGTGGACTGTGTGTACAGCCTTGTTGCAGTTAAGTCTTGATGTTGGTATCACTGGGGGGAACTGACCTCCAGGTCAATTGGCTGTGAGGATCAGCTGTGTCAATGCCAGGAGACAGCCTTATTCGACTAGACTTGGAAAATTGCAAAAGCCTCTGCTCGGCTTGGATGGGGCGGAGTTTCAGGGTGGAGCCTACAGCCTTGGCTTCCCGTCAGCCCCGCCCTATGAGGTTCCTGAGTCTCAGTGTTCCTCAGTGTCCTTCGGTACTCGCTGTAAGCACCTCTGAGAGAAAGGTGCCCTCGAGTTTCGCCCGCTACCGAACAGTCTAGACTCTCCCCCAATGAGCCCGGAACTGGGGTTCAGTGCAGTTGGAAGTGGGGTTGGAAGTGGGGTTCAGAGCAGTCTGGAGCTTTTGTTTCCTTCCCACTAGGTCACTCCAGCGCACAGTCAACAGTTCGTTCTCTGTGCGCAATGTGGGTGCCTCTGGGACTCTGCCTTTTGCCGCTCCCCTGAGTTTCCACCTTACAGCCTAGACTTCCTCCATATGAGCCTGGGTCCCCAGGATCTGGCCTAGAACTGGGGTTCAGTGCAGTCGGAACTGGGGTTCAGCACAGTCTGGAGCTTTTGTCTCCTTCCTACTAGGGCAGTCTAGCGGCAGAGTCAACAGTCCATCTTCTGCGCGTAATGTGCATGCCTCCAGAACTGCCTTTCACCTCTCCTCTGAGTTTCCACCTTACAGCCCAGACTCCCTCCGTTTGAGCCTGGGTCCTCAGGATCTCGCTCAGAACTGGGGTTCAGTGCTGTCAGAAGTGGGGTTCAGCACAGTCTGGAGCTTTTATCTCCTTCCTGCTAGGGAAGGTCAACCAGGCACTCAGCCTCCCCTCCTCTCTGGCTCCGTCCTTTCCCCGCGCACACCGATGTGACACTATTTTTAATGTGGCAGATGAGTGTCACATCTCAAAAAGTGTGTTTTAATGAGGCCTCCAGAATGAATGGATCATGACCTCATATTATGCCCCTTCCCTTTTTTACAGTACCTCCTCCAGAAATCCTTAGTTGAGTGATAATTTCTTTTTCCGGGAGCTTCATTTGGCAATAATAAACCCAGAAATCTAGCTTCATACTGTTGTTCCCTGTAAGTTCTAAGATGTGCAACATTTTATCTCCTTTTTTGGCACCTTAGTGAATACTGCAAGAAACAACCAAAATTTTCTAGGAACTTTCCAGTTTCCTAAAATGTTGTCATATCTGAATACGAATTCTGATTTTCCAAAGAAAATGTGTATTAGACATAAATTTACCAGCAACCCAGCAGCACGCCCTTAAGACCAACCCAGGAGAAACAGACATATGTCTACACAAAGACGTCAGAGGAAGGTCCGTATGTATCTAAGGAAATAAATTCACCTACACCCAGACTTTATGTGAATGTTCACATCTACTCAAGAGAAATAGACACCCATCACACAAGGACTTGCAAGGGATATTCTGAGCAGTTTTACTCAACCCAAAGAGTGCAGACAGTGCAAATGCCAGCCATTATGGATAAATCCATTGTGGTCCATCCAAACAGGGGGATATTACTGAGCCATAAGAAGGAATGGCACATTGACATACACTTAACATGGGTGAAATGCAGAAACATCACGCTACAGGAAAGAAGCCAGATGTATAAGATAGAACTGTGATTCCATTTATGTAACCTCCAGGGGAGGCAAGTCTCTAGAAACAGAAAATAAATTAGTGGCTGCCTAGGGCTGAGAATAGGATGGGATTATTTATTAACCATAAATAAACAAACAAACAAATATTTAAAATAAATCTAGAAAAAGATCTTTCTAGATTTTTAAAAAATATTTATTTATTTATTTATTTATTTATTTATTTATGGTTAATCCTCATCTGAAATAATCTTTTTTTTTTCTTTTTCTTTTTTTTTTTTTTTAGAGAGAGAGAGAGAGAGTGGAAGCTGAGGAGGAAAGACAGAGGGAGAGAAACATCGATGTGAGAGAGACAAATCAATTAGTTGTTCCTGCATGTGCCCCAGTTGGGGATCAAGCCTGTCACTGAGGTACATGCCCTTGATCAGAATCAAACCTACAACCCTTCACACTGCCACTGAGCAACCGGGCTAGGGCACAACAGATCTTTTTGGAGAGATGGAAATGTTCTAAAACTGTATAATGGTGATACAGTTTGTCCCACTCTGCAAATTTACTAAAAACCCATTGAGGAAAAAAAGACTTAAAGAGGAGGAATGATGATTCTAAAGAGAGAAAGCAGATGCACATTCAACCTTCTTTGTCCCAGAATTACAGTGATCACTGGCTGGCTGAGGGATCGGGGAACAGCTTTCCCCTGAATAGACTAGCCAACGCTGCAATTTCCTGAGTCTGGAAACTGCTACATTCCACTCGATATTAATTTCTAAGTTGAATAGAACTTTAGTTGCTAAGAAACTTGGTAAGTCAGCATGGACTTGAAGCTAAAGCAGTATTCCAGAAGCAGTCTGTAGCTCACAGTTGAGCTTCTGTAGGAAACACAAGAAGTTCCTTCTCTAATTCTGCTTTTGCTTCGTTTGGTTTGGTTTTCTGTATACCTGCTTCGATTTTCTCTCATGCCTCAGCAGCACATTGTACGTTTGTCTAGGCAGACACAGGTAACATCACAGAGAATGGTGGCCTTATAGCTGCTGTGTTCATATCTTCACTGAGACTGATTAGGAACTGATGGTTCTAAATGCTGGGGAAACGCTCAGACCTGCCAATATTAGATCAGGAGAGGTTTCCAGAATAGTCAGGATCACTGCGATTCAGGCAGCTACTCCCAGGAGGGTCCATAGCTGATATTCCCACTGCAGAAGTGATAGTTTTTGCTAATTGTTACAAATGAATGTAGGCTCTCAAATGTGGCTGGGTGGAGGAGGCATGAGGATGTGTGTGAAGGCCCTATTGCCTACACATTTGTCCTTGTCTCAAGTTAACATGCAGCATGTCCTTCCCTTCGCAGTGGATTTACCCAGGTGGAAAGTGACAGCATGAGCATTGTGGGCGTGGAAGCCAGAAACACTGGCACAAGTATTCTAAGGTCTTACTACTTCCAACTGCAGCGAGACCAAGGTAACTGCATTGGTTAAAGATCATCTCACTTTGGCGAATAGCTTGTGTATATACAGACTAAAATGATCTTTTAATCAACGCTGGGAAAGGAAGCAATTTTTAAATGCCTTCTAGGGGCGGGCACTGTGCTATTTGAGTCTATGTAGATCATCACAGCAAGCCCATAACATAGGAATGATTCTCTCTGTTTTTCAGACAAGGAACAGGAAACGTAACAGGAGAGTCCTTAACCTGTTGTTGGCCTTCGTTCCAGCTGCCTAGCAACCTGTCCAGCGCTATTCAGATAGCAGAAAGGAGAGAGTGCCCAATGGGGGCCTAGAAAGCTCATGCTTAAAGTGTTGGGGGTGTAACAGAATCATTTTTGTTGTTCAAATATGTAAGTAAATGTATTTTATCTTCTTATTCTTGTGCAATGTGCTTTAGACACATTAATAGAGTTCTTGCTCTCATGTTGATGAGTTTCATGGCACTGCATCATACAATTGTAGGAAGACTTTTGTATTTTTTGACAGTGGTGCCCCTGGACTTGGCCCACCCGGAAGCCCTGACTGATGTAGTCAGAGTTCTAATTGTAAGCAAGAGGAACAGCAAGCTGGTGGGTCTCTGTGAGCCTTCCTCAGATCCTTTCATTAACTCCTGATGTAGCCCAAGATATTCTGTATTAAATGGATATAAAACATTAAAATATTCTCTCTAGCAATTGATCACAAGTGAAGTCTTTGCAAGTTTTAAAATAGTAATTGCTAATTATAGTTCAATAATTCCTTTTTTTTTTAAAGAGTGCCTTTGTTATATACACACAGAAGATAGAAAACATTTTAAGATAGATGGCTTAAGTAGAAATAAAATCTCAATGAAATAGGGGCAGAAGATAATTTTCTTGATAAAGGAAATCTAAAAGAAACAGCAATCATGCTTAATAATTAGAAACATTTCCACTGATGTAAGGGTGACATCACCACTATAATTATTACCTTGGAGGTCCTAATAAATGTAATATGGTTTAAAAATAAAACTGGTTTTTAATAATATTAGAAAGAGGTATATTAACCATAATTTCTAAAAATATATTATCTTTAGAAACCCAAGAAAATAATTAGAATTAGTAAAGCAAAATTCCTCATAATTGGTGACTTAGTTATATACATATTAAAATTAGTATATCAACAATTAGAAAATACAATAGGAAAAGTATCCCATCACAGTAACAGCAGAAATTATATCTTGAAATGATCTTTTTTCTTTTTTAATCCTCATCCAAGGATATTTTTCCCATTGATTTTTCTTTTTAAGGGAAGGATGGGAAAAGAGAGAGAAACATCAGTGTAAGAAAGATACATTGATTGGTTGCCTCCCTCATGTTCCCTCCCTCATGTGCCTGGGGAACAAACCTGCAACCTAGAAATCAAACCTGTCACCCTTTGGTCCACAGGCAACACTCTAACCACTGAGCAGTGCCAGCCAGGGCATCTTGAAATTATCTTTTTTTATTTTTTATTTTATTGCTTCAATTATTTCAAAGAGTAGTACATATGTCCCCCCCTTTTTTCCCCATTGACCTTCCCCTGGTCTACCCCACCCCCCAGTATCTTGCATCCATTGGTTATGCTTATATGCATGCATACAAGTCTTTCGGTTGATCTCTTACCTCCTCCTCAACTCTCCCCAGCCTTCCCGCTGTAGTTTGACAGCCTGTTTCATGCTGCTGTGCCTCTGTATCTATTTCTCCCCCTCAACAGTTTATAATGTTTATTATCCATACTAGAAGCCCGATACATGAAATTTGTGCATGGGAGTGTGTCCCTCAGCCCAGCCTGTGCTCTCTCCAGTCTGGGACATCCCTCTCACAATCCAGGACTGCGGGCTCCCAACCACTCACCTGCCTGCCAGCCTGACCACCCCCCTAATCACTCCCCTGCCGGCCTGGTCACCCCTAACTGCCCTCCCCTGCCAGCCTGGTCGCTCCTAACTGTCCTCTGCAGGCCTGGCTCCCCACCAACTCTCCTCCCCTGCAGGCTTTGTCGTCCCCCCCCCCCCGCTCAACTACCCTCCTCTGCTGGCCTGGTCACCCCTAACTGCCCTCCCCTGCAGGCCTAATCACCCCCAACTGCTCTCCCTTATAGACCTGGTCCCTGCTAACTGTCCTCCCCTGCTGGCCTGATAGCCCACAACTGCCTTCCCCTACTGGTCATCTTGTGTATTGGAGTGATGGTAAATTAGCATATTCTCTCTTTATTATATAGGTACGGTAGTACAGTAGATGTATAAGATGCGATACATCTTATACATCTACCGTATTTTTCTTTCATTGACTGGCTTATTTCACTTAACATAATGCTCTCCAGTTCCATCCATGTTGTTGCAAATGGTAAGAATTCTTTGTTACCACAGCATAGTATTCCATTGTGTAGATGTACCAGTTTTATAATCCACACATCTGCTGATGGGCATTTAGGCTATTTCCAAATATTAGTTATGGTCAGTTGTGCTGCTATGAACATAAGGGTGCACAAATCCTTTCTGATTGGTATTTCTGGTTTCTTGGGATTTTTATATACTACTAGAGGCCAGTAATTCCATTTCTAGGATACTGTGCACACTCCCTCCCATGCACAGTATCCTAGAAATGGAATTACTGGCCTCTACCGTGTTTCCCCGAAAATAAGACATCCTCTGAAAATAAGACCAACTTACAAGTTTCCTTCTGAGTGAAATATAAGACATCCCCCCGAAAATAAGCCCCCCTCTCTCCCCCTAGGCTAAACATGAGAGATTTGGTCCACTGATTCTGAAAGAAATGGAGTCACAAGAAATTCACCAGGAAATTCAGGAATTGGATTGTTATGATGATGTTCCAGAAGATGATAACATGATTGTAATTGAATAAATGAGTAAATTCTTTTAAAAAAATATATTTTATTGATTTTGTACAGAGAGGAAGGGAGAGAGATAGAGAGTTAGAAACATCGATGAGAGAGAGTCATCGATCAGCTGCCTCTTGCACACCCCCCGCCAGGGATATGCCCACAACCAAGGTACACGCCCCTGACTGGAATCGAACCCAGGACTCTTCAGTCCCCAAGCCGATGCTCTATCCATTGAGCCAAACTGGTTTAGGCATAAATTCTTGATACTGTAGGATTCAGTTTGTCTGGTTTGTGTTGACAACTACCGTACTACCGTACCGTATACAGGTAATAATTTTCCTTTATTTTCATTTAACAATAAATGTGTACCATATTCTTCTTCATGGAAAAAATAAGACAACTCCTGAAAATAAGACCTAGCGCATCTTTGGGAGCAAAAATTAATATAAGACACTGTCTTATTTTTGGGGAAATAGGATAGTAGTATATAAAAATCTTCCCATCTATGGAATGTTAAGGGGAAACCCAAGACAATAAAAGCCTTCCATATTTGATATCCCACTATTATTTGGTTGTACCAAAAAATAAATCAGCAAATGATTTCACCTCTTTTTTTATTTTTTCCTTTTCCTATTTATTTATTTATTTTTATAAATCTTTATTGTTCATATTATTACAAATGTTCCTCATTTGTCCCTCTCCATTGCTCCCCTCCACCAGGTTCCCACCCCACCCTCTGCCCTTTCCCCACCCCCCATAGTCCTCATCCATAGTTGTACAGTATATGATCAGTCTCTTCCCACACACCCCACTCCCCTTTTCCCCAAGAATCATCAGTTCACTCCCGCTCTATACCTCTGATTCTATTATATTCACCAGTTAATATTGTTCATCAGATTTTTTTAATTCCCTTGGTTTTTAGATTCACTTGTTGATAGTTATGTATTTGTTGTTCATAATTTTTATCTTTATTTTCTTCCCCTTCCTAAAGAACCCCCTTCAGCAATTCGTATAATTCTGGTTTGGCGGTGATGAACTCCTTTAGCTTTTTTTTATTTGTGAAGCTCTTTATCTGGCCTTCAATTCTGAGTGATAGCTTTGCTGGGTAGAGTATTTTTGTCGGTAGGTTCTTGCTATTCATCACCTTGAATATTTCTTGCCATTTCCTTCTAGCCTACATGGTTTCTGTTGAGAAATCAGCTGACAGTTGTATGGGTGCTCCTTTATAGGTAACTACCTGCTTTTCTCTTGCTGCTTTTAATATTCTCTCTTTGTTATTTGCTCTTGGGATTTTAATTATGATGTGTCTTGGTGTGGTCCTCTTTGGATCCTTTTGTTTGGGGTTCTGTGCGCTTCCTGGACTTGTAAGTCTAATTCTTTCACCAGGTGGGGGAAGTTTTCTGTCACTATGTCTTCCAGTATGTTTTCGGTATCTTGCATTTGGAAGTGGAATTGGAAGTGGGGTTCAGAGCAGTCTGGAGCTTTTGTCTCCTTTCCACTAGGGTATTCCAGCGGCACAGTCAGCTGTCTGTTGTCTGCGCACAATGTGCATGCCTCCGAGACTTCCTTTCGCTGCTCCCCTGAGTTTCTGCCTTACAGCCCAGACTTCCTCCATATGAGCCTGGGTCCCCAAGGTCTGGCCTAGAACTGGGGTTCAGTAGTTGGAACTGGGGCTTAGCACAGTCCGGAGCTTTTATCTCCTTCCCGCGAGGGAACATCAGCTAGGCACTCAGCCTCACCTCCTCTCTGGCTCCGTCCTCTCCCCGCGCACACTGTGTCTCCGTACCTTAGGCTTTTACAGCTCCTCTGATTTTCCTTCTTGTTTTCTCTTTCCTTCTAGCTGTAGAATTTCCAGTCACTCAACTTTCCTGTAGTTCTGGATAATGTCCATTTTGTATTTTTGTTGTATTTTTTGAAATTGTTGTGTGAGGCTGCAGTTAGACATTTACCTATGCCGCCATCTTGGTTTCTCTTGATTTCACCTCTTAATAAAGCATTTCCACTTTTAAAAATGGGATGATGTGGAATTTCCTTCTTAAGAATGTTTCTAGAGCTACCAAAAAACATAATAGTTGATAAAAATATTCCTCTGGATTGTTCAAGCAGGGAGATAGGGACCACTGATAAGACATGCAATAAGATATTAATGAGACATGACTTCCTTTTCTCTTGCTTCAGCTGAGGCTGGCCTCTCCTCATTTTAGTTTCTCCGCTGAGGCAGGTAAATCTTTAGGTTCCTAGTCTGCTGCTTTAGCCTCCTTATTCTTTGCTTCTCTTTTCCTTTTTGGTCTGCAGGTTTATCCTTTCCTGGCACTTTTTCTGGCTTTGTTTTCACTTTTCCAGGAACAGGTTTGGCTGATAACCTAGAAGAACTCTTCTTGGGCTCCGCCCTGGGTTGAGGGGCCTTTTGGGCATCACTGTGGCAGGCTGACCCATGCTGGGTACCTGAGGGCCATGGCACGTCCAGTGATTTTGTGAACCTGGGTTGCCTGGCTGCTACTGCTTCTCCCACCATCCAAACTGCTCAGAGCAGTGAGGCACTGTTATTTTGAGAAATATGTCTATATAAAAGTTACCACAAGCTATTCTTACTTGTACAACATTGAAATATTTCCCATTACAATCAGGAATAAAACGACCCACCATTATTTCTGCTGTTTCAGTATTGCTATTGGAGAACTGAGCCAGAGTATCATGGTAATTAAAATTAAATTTCATAATCATTGGAAAGGATGAAACATTCAGAGAAGAACTAAAACCAATCTTTCTCAGACTATTCCAAAAAATTCAAGAGGAAGGCACACTTCCAAGCTCTTTCTATGAAGCCATCATTACCCTAATCTCTGAGCCAGATAAAGACACCACAAAGAATGAAAATTACAGGTCAATATCCCTGATGAACATAAATGCAACAAAATTTTAGCAAACCAGATTCAGCAATTCATTAAAAAGGTCATACACCATGACCAAGTGGGATTTATTCCAGGCATGCAAGAATGGCACAATATCCGCAAATCAATAAATGTGATACATCACAGAAACAAACTGAGAGACAAAAATTATATAATCATATCAATTGATGCAGAAAAGGCATTTGACAAAGCCCAACAACGCTTTCTGATAAAAACGCTCAGCAAAGTAGGAATAGAAGGATCATCCTCAACATAATAAAAGCCTTATATGACAAACCTACAGCCAACATCATACTCAAAAACTAAAAGCATTTCCCCTAAGAAAAGGAACAAGACAGGGATGCCCACTCTCATCACTTCTGTTTGACATAGTACTGGAAGTATTAGCCATTGTGATCAGACTAGAAGAAAAAATAAAAGTCATCTAAATTGGAAAATAAGAAGTAAAATTGTCATTATTCAGAGATAACATGATACTGTGCATAGAAAAGCCTAAAGACTCCATCAAAAATTATTACACTTAATAAATGAATTTGGCAATGTGGCAGGATACAAAATTACCACCAAGAAATCTGTGGCATTTTTACACACCAATAGTCAACTTACAGAAAAAAGAGATTAAAAAAACAATCCCATTTACCATTGTACCAAAAAAAAAAAAAAAAAAAAAAAAAGATACCTAGGAATAAACTTAACTAAAGACATAAAAGTCCTGTACTCAGAAAACGACAGGACATTGAAAAAAGAGACAGAGGAAGACTAAACAGATGGAAGAACATACCGTGTTGGTTGGTAAAATCAATATAATTAAAATGTCCATATTACCCAAAGCAATCTATAGATTCAATGCACTCCCCATTAAAATGTTACAGAAAAAAATGATGCTATAGAAGACCAGAGAAAAACCAAGCAACACCCGGGAGAAATGGAGTTACACTATTTGTTGTGCATGTGGGCCCAGGGAAAGATTTCAAATTCTGAGCAAAGCAACAAGCAGGAGTTTTCTTTTTATTAAAGAGCCCTATGTGTACTTATCTCACTGGAATCCTGTGGCCTTGAGCACCACATAGTTCTATTCAGTTAAAAGAATACTACATCTGGCATGAGAGTATGGGAGTTTCAGTCCCTAGCTTACAAGGTCCGACAGCTAAGTTTATCTTCCCTGCTATTAAACAAGCTAAAAGTAAGATTAATTTACAGAATAGGGGGGCATCTAAAAATAACAGAGTTCACTCAGAATAAGGGACCGTCTAATAGAAGAGAATTTTAAACAGTAGTTTTATAAAATAGGGGTTAGCCATTTCAAAAATACCAATGGCATATTTCACAGACCTAGAACAAACTCTCCAAAAATTCATCTGGAATAAAAAATGACCCCAAATAGCTGCAATAATCTTGAGGAAGAAGAACAAAGTAGGAGGTATCTCAATACCAGATATCAAGCTATATTACAAAGCCACTGTTCTCAACACAACCTGGTACTGGCACAAGAACAAACATATAGATCAATGGAATGAAATAGAGAACCCAGAAATTGACCCAAACCACACTGCTCAATATTTGTATAGAGCATACAATGGAGTCAAGATAGTCTCTTCAATAAACAGTGTTGGGAAAATTGGACAGATAACATGCAAAAAAATGAAACTAGACCACCAACTTACATCATACACAAAAATAAGCTCAAAATGAATAAAAGACTTAAATGTAAGACGGGAAACCATAAAAATATTAGAGGAATCCAATGGCAGCACAATCTCAGACATATGCCAAAGCAATTGTTCATGATACAGCTCCTAGGGCAACGGAAACCAAAGAGAAAATAAACAAATGGGACAAAATAAAAGCTTCTGCACAGCAAAAGAAACCATCCACAAAGCAACAAGTAAACCCATTGCATGGGGGAACATATTTGCCAATGTTATCTCTGATAAGGGGGAGGATGCAGAGCAAAAGGAACCCTCTTGTACTGCTGGTGGGAATGCAGACTGGTGCAGCCACTGTGGAGAACAGTATGGAGTTTCCTCAAAAAACTAAAAATGGAACTCCCGTTTGATCCAGTGATCCCACTTCTAGGAATATATCCCAAGAAACTAGAAACACCAATCAGAAAGGACATATGCACCCTATGTTCACAGCCAGGCAATTCACCACAGCTATGATTTGGAAACAGCCTAAGTGGCCATCAGCAATAGAGTGGATTAGAAAACTGTGGTATATCAACACAATGGAATACTATGCTGCTGTAAAAGGAAGGAACTCCTACCATTTGCAACAGCATGGATGGAGCTGCAGAGAAGTATGCTAAGCGAAATAAGCCAGTCAGATAAAGATGAATATCACATTATCTCACTCATTTGTGGATTATAATGAACAACATAAATTGATGAACAAAGCAGATCCAGAGTCAGAGAAGCATTGATCACATGCTCAAACCTCAGGGAAGGAAGAGGAGGATGGGGAGAGGGGGAGAGATCAACCACAGAACTTGTATGCATGCATATAAGCCTAACCAATGGACACAGACACCAGGGTGGTGAGGGCATGAATGGGAGTGGGATGGGGGGGACAATGGAGGATAAGGACACATATATAATACCTTAATCAATAAAGAAAAAAAGAGAACACATCTAATATGGTTCTATCAATATAAAATTCAAAATTAAGCAAAACTAAATTGTACTGTTCACAGATATAAACATAGGTGGTAAAACCATGAAGCAAAGCAGTGAATATCAGGAAATTAAAGACTGTGATTACACATAAAGTGGATTAATAAAATTTAAAAAATATATATTATTTTTTTTGTAAAGGAAATTGAAGTTATATTCATTTTTAACTTTTTTGACTATACAATATTTGCAAAATAACAGTTGTTACATATGTAATTATAACTAAACTTAATAAAATATATAATTTTATGTTTCATCATTTTAATTTTGCTATAAAACTGAAAATAAAGCAACTTTATCAATGTTTAAATGCAAAAATCCCTGTTATTTCTCTGAAATATACAATGAAATACAAGATACATAAAATGAAATCAAATGTATAAGCAAATTTATAAATGACACAGAAAATAAACTCTATGATTTGAAATTAGAAATCATATACCTAGAGTTTAAGGTATCACAGTATAATTCACATATTTTATAAGTAATTTCAATAAAAAAATAATTTTTTACTTATAGATAGTCCCAATCAATATACAAACTTCACATTTTTGGAGATCTTTATTAATCCACTACCATACTCCTGCTCTCTGTTTTTGGTTTCCAGTGCATTCAAAAAACATGAAGTCAATGAGGAAACATGCACCAAGCATCACAGCTTTCATTTTCACATCAAGGTCCAAAGGGAACTGGATCCCAAAGTTATCAGCATCTGTAAATGCCTCTCTCACAAAACCAGTCCATTGCTTGGAAATCTTGCCAATCACATTTTCTTCATCAAGAGATTTAATCTCAAAATCAACATCTGCATAACAGCCACACACAAGACATGGACCAATAATTTTGAGTACATCCTCTCTCTCCTCATTTTGAATGGTTAACTTTGGCAGGCATGGATGCCAATTCTGAGTAACATAACCCACTGGTACACCAGGAGGAGCATAAATTTTTATCTCCTGAAGGCAGCAGGGGCAAAAACAGCTGGTACATCTTAGTGGTCGCTGCAGAGTTATGACCTCTCGACCCATAAGATCAAGAATCCTCATGGTAAAAGGTCTGTTAGCCCCACAGCAATTTCGGGTACAGCAATCAGTATCTTCCACAGCAAAGTAAATCCTCTGTCCAAGGATGTTCTTAATTTCGTATTTGTTATTTGTTTCAAAACCTATTAAGACTTCTAGAAGCTCAACTTGCTGATGAATCAGTATTTGATCTATCTGACTTAAATATTCCAACCCTGGTGGACAGTCTGATGGAGGTGGTGGTGCTGGCATCCATGGTACTCCTGCTTGTCCACCTGGCTGATTATAAACTGGCTGTTGTTGGACAGGAGAGCCCACTAGACCAGCACCTGAATAGCTAGGTGGTGGGACTGAATAGTCAGCCTGGGGTACAGGATAGCTTGCCAGCATCCCAGGGTAGCCAGTATGTCCTGGAGGTCCTTGGAATGCTGCTGGAGGATATTGAGGATGATACCCAGCTGGGAAATTTGTTCCTGGGTGCGGAGTATTCATTTGTGAATCTGTGGCTGCCGCTGCTCCGTGACCGCCAAGCAGACCAGAAAAGGGAATCCGGGGAAGGCGGTGGCTCTGCTCCCTTTGGCCCCTGGGTGGCCCTGAGCAGAGGGTTACACAACCTCCCCGGAAGTCACCAGGGAGGGGCCTCCTAGCGACCTTGGTGCTGAATGCGTCTCTGGTTTCTTTTCCTGGAACCTACATATACAAAAGGGTTCCCTAGTGTCCCGTGAGCTTGTCTGATAGCTGCTGGACGGGGAGCTGCTGGAGACCACTGCTGCCCTCCTCTGGACCGACTGATTCAACATCTATATTTTATTCTTTTACAGAGAGGAAGGAAGAGGGATAGAGGGTTAAAAACATCCATCAGCTGCCTCCTGCATACCCCCTACTGGGGATGTGCCTGCAACCAAGGTAAATGCCCTTGACCAGAATTGAACCTGGAACCTTTCAGTCCTTAGGCCAACGCTCTATCCACTGAGCCAAACCGGTTTTGACAAGGATTAAGAAAATTTTTATTATAAAATAACACACATGGTTTTTTGGGGGGATTTCTGGGGACCTTTGCTTCAACATTATGCAAAAAATGGCCTCTCACCTTTTATGATTCGTTTCACAAATTTATGTTCATTGATGTCCATTAATATAGATATCTAGTCATTATTTTATGCATTTGTCTTTTAAATCATATATGAAGAAAAGAGTATAAACCAAAAGTATGATTATACTGATTTTTGTATTTACCTATACAGATATGTTTACCAGCATTCTTTATTTCTAGTATTTTTTCATGTAAACGTGAAGGATATCCTTTAGCATTTATGAAGAAGGGTATGTCTAGTAGCCATAAACTTCCTCAGCTTTTGTTTATCTTATGTATTAATTTATCCTCAGTTTTGAAGGATAGTTTTGCCAGATATAGAATTTTTAAAAATACATTTTTATTGATTTCAGAGAGGAAGAAAGAGGGAGAGATAGAAACATCAATGATGAGAGAGAATCATTGATCAGCTGCCTTCTGCAAGCCCCCCACCGGGGATCGAACTCACAACCTGGGCATGCACCCTTGACCAGAATCGAACCCGGGACCTTTCAGTTCACAGGCTGACACTCTATTCACTGAGCCAAACTGACTAGGGCCAGATACAGAATTTTTGATTAACAGTATTTTCTTTAGCACTTACTAATATGCCATCATTCTATCTTTCAGCCAAGCAATCTTCCACTGAGCAATTGGCTGTTGATCCTTTTTTTTGTGGGGGGGGTTATTTTGTTAATCCTCACCCAAGAATATTTTTTCCTAAGAAGGGAGAGAGACAGAGAGAGAGAAACATCAATGTGTGAGAGAGACATCAGTTGGTTGCCTCCTGCTTGTACTCTGGGGTCAGGGATTGAGCCTGCAACTAAGGCACATTCTCTTGACCAGAATCAAACCTGTGACCCTTTAGTCCATAGGTTAACACTCTATCCTATGAGCCAACTCGCTAGGGTGACTGTTAATTTTAATGAGGATCCGATTTACATCATCAGTGACTTCTCTCTCTTTCACCGCTTTCATTTATTTACTTATTTACTTATTTAATTAAATTGTTTTTATTTATTTATTTACTTATTTAAATCTTTATTGTCAACAGTATTACATATGTTTCCCTTTTCCCACTATTGATGCATCTAGCCCGCCCTTACTCCCCTCCCTAGGCCTTCACTCCCTATTGTCTGTGTCCATGGCTTATTTGAAGATAGGTCAATTGAGATTATCCAGTCTGAGAAACTGAATGAAAAAATAATGAAGAAAAAAGAACAGCCTGAGCTACTTGTGGAGTGCTATTAAGCATATGAACATATGTATACCTTCTGGGATTCCCAGAAGGACAGAACAGAAAGAAAGGGGCAGAGATGATATTTGAAGAGACAGTGATTGAAAATTTCTCAAATTTGATTAAAAACATTAAAATAACTAATCAAGAGGCTCAACAAACTCCAAGAAAAATAAATTCAGAGATCCACACCTAGATACATCATACTAAAAGCCAGAGATAAAGGAATCTTGAAAGTAGTAGCAGGCAACTCATCATGTAAAAGAGAACCTCAGTAAGTTCAACAGGTGAATTGCTTTCAGAAACCTTGGAGGTCAGAAGGCAGTGGGAAGACAAAGTGCTGAGAGAGAGGAAAAACGTCAACAAAGTATTCTCTAGCCAATAAACCTTTGCTTCAAAAATTTAAGAAAAAAAGAACATACTTTGAGCTAAACAAAAACTGTGTGTCTCTTTCACCTAATTTGCAATTCCCTCGGGCCAGAAAATTGGCTACACAGAGGGTTTTCTTAAAAAATGTTGTAAGGAAAATGAACAAACTATTGCAACCTAGTGCAAATGATTCCAGGTGAGGCAAGTAACAAACATGTAGTAAGCCTGGGAAGAAAAGCCAGGGAGCTTCCTTGGGAAATTGGGTAATTTAGAAAGACTATATAACCTGGGCATGACATGACACAGGAAAGACCTGAAGAGATCCTAACCTTTCATCTCTAGCTGATCACTAGGCTTAG
This sequence comes from Nyctalus aviator, assembly GCA_036971965.1. NCBI lineage: Eukaryota > Metazoa > Chordata > Mammalia > Chiroptera > Vespertilionidae > Nyctalus > Nyctalus aviator. The sequence continues at coordinate 17,938 of JAPZQD010000051.1, read as the reverse complement.
GACAAACAGGAAGTGAAGGTGAAGGCATTATTGTAAATGATCTGGATAACCAATAGAGAAATACCCAACACTGAATCAATCTGTAAAAACTTGGAGAAGTGTTTCTGTGCTGTTTTTGTTTGTTTGTATGTTTTGCTTTTTGCTTTTCAAATTCTTAGCTATTAGTGGCTTTCTAGATTCCAAGGAGCTTTTCAAAGCCTCTATGAATATTTCATTCCCTGTTTTTTTCCTATTTACACTCCTGGGCTAAGTCTACTGTTTGCCTCATATACTAGTTATAAATTAAACCTATAAGGTTCTCCCTCTTCCCAACTGGTGGGCGGAGTTATGACATTACTGGCATCTGTCACAGAGACATCCCCAAGACATTGAACCACCAATCAGTGCATGCCAAAGTGTCCTGGAGCCCACCCCTTCCTGTTCCGCCCTGGGTCCCACCCTCTCCTGTTCCCTTAAAAAGACCCCCAGACCAGCCATGTGCTGCTTGTCCTCCATGTCCAGGCGGCAGCCTGTCTGGGTCCATCCCCCTCCCAACTCCTTCAATTCTGATTTCTCTACCTCAGTAATGAGTCCCGCTCCTTACTGGGGAATAAACTTTACTTTAAAATGCCTTGGTGGTCAGTTTCCTGCGCCTCAAACCTTACGAAAACATTTCCTGTAATTGTTCCTAACAAACACCCTTAAGGAAAAGTGCTTTTACACTGGGTGAGCTCTAAGATCAAATAAAGTTAGCCTTCAAGCAGGGCCTTCCGGGGAACCACCAGCCAGATTAGGTAATAATGAATGATTCTCTGGGTATGGAAGTTTTAAAAAGCCCTAACCCTGACCTGCTCCTTGCATGGCTGTCAGGCTGCTGTTTTTCACTATGACTGGGGGCTTTTTTTTTTTTTTTTCCTTAACTGATAAGATGGGGGGAGGGGAGAGCGCACGATCGAGAAAGATGACTTGTTGTTACACTTACTGAAGCACTAATTGGCTGCCCCTTGTATGTGCAATGACCAGAGATTGAATCTCCAACCTTGGTGTATTGGCTTTGACACTCCAATGGAGCTATCTGGCCAGGGTGGATGCTGTTAGTTTTTTTAAGGTTCCATGGAGCTGAAGAGAGGGGAGGAGACTACTGAAAGTTAATACATAGGCATCTATCTTTCTAATTTTTTGTTGTTTTTCTTGCATAAACATTCACCAACTTTCTGTAAACTTTTGGCTAATTTCCAGGGTTCTGAGAAAAGATTATTCTGACAATTTTTGCCGATTATTTCAGTTCTCTAATAGAGGAGAGAGTTTTCTGAGTGTTTACTCTGTCATTTCCACTAACATCACTCCTTCTCATGTGCCTTTTGCTATGTTCCCATCAATAAGTATGTCCTTACTTTCTGGTACTATAAAATGTTCCAGCTCTCTGTACTTGACTCCCCTAAGTCCTGGGATCAGCCACTTGACCAAGGAGACCTAGTCTCTGTTACTGAAAGTTCACACACACACACACACACACACACACACACACACTAAATAAGCTAAAGTTGGGCCATTACTTCTTCACAGCAGGTTGAGACTATTTTTTGAAAGTCTGCCACCACCAAACTCAAATTTTACCTATCCAATTACTTTAAATATAGGCAAAAGAAGTATACTTTTAGCCATTTCCAGATTGCCTGCTTTGAATGCCCCAGGAAATGGCACCCAACATCTGCCAGCCACAGATAAGATGAATTCGGGGGAATCAAAGACCCCAAGTTACTACCACTGTTTGGAACGCTCTGGCCCAGAGACTCTCCGTGCTACCACAGAGCTACAGCACCTAGATACCTTGTCCATGTCTCCCCGCTTAGGAGTTCCCTTGTCCTCTTCGCCTCTGGGTGGGAGTGGTACTGTGCTGCTATCTCTGAAAGGTCTCCTGTTTTAAGGAAGGGACTTCCTCTCTCAGGCAGCCTGTCACAGTACTGCCCAAATAAAGCTGTTACGTGCCACTGCCATCCCATAGCCCAGTCTTTTCTGTTATGATTCCCAGCCCAAATCCTCACTTATTAGAGGTGGCACTGAAAAAAGGATTTTGGTTATGATCAAGGAATTGGCATGGGATATACTCAGTCAGTAGGACAATCAATTGGCAATTTGATCCTGAATGATCTCAAGTAGTTGGGACTCAAAACTTGAAATGCCTCTGTATCATCAGGGATGGCATCGCTCTTTTCTCTCCTGCACTATACATTTTTACAGTCTCCCCTGTGTCTCATTAGCACCAGTATTTGCGTGCACCCACACCATTAGAACTGACTTTGGGGACCAGAGACAGAGTCTCCTGGAACAGATGGTCATCCCATCTGCCTGGATCCCCCAGAGGCAGAAAGTAGATACTGTAAAACCTGTGGGATTGAATAGAAAAAGGAGAGCAATGTGCCCTTCTGGACTGAGATTTGGCTACTTGCTGGCTCCATATGAGGAGGAGCTTTCTGCAATGTGCTGGTGATTTGGGGTCCTCGAGATGAGAAGAGGTCCTCATCCCTGGGGTTGCTATGGTGAGTAAAGGAGCCCATAGAGACGGCTGCCGGACGCCAGGTGGGGAGACACCTTTGCAAATAGCTCACAAGCCTCTGATGTTGCGACACTTGATTGTGCTGTTGTGATGTCATCATTCTAACACCTCCCCAGTGCTTAGGCTGAGCTGGCTAATGAGTTACTTAAAATGACTAAAGGCAAGGAGTTTATATTCCTTTTCTTCCTAGGACCCTGAGGGACTTGGCCATTTTGCTGGACAGGTGTTCCAAACTACAAGATGCACATTGGAACTTGATTGCTGCTGCTGCTCACCAGGGTACCTGAGAACCTGCCTGAAGAGGAGACAGGAGCCTAAACTTGCAAAGCAAACCCAATGGAGGTGGCACCCTGGGGAGACTGACTAGAACCCTCAAGGGAAAAGGCAGCACAGTGTCTTCCCAATAATGACTGGGGTAATTTACCCTCTGCTTTGCTGGTTACCACCTGCAAAATAATACAGAAAAAAAAAAAGGCAAAGGGGAAGGATCAGGGGAGCATCATCTTGTGTAGAGGAGGAGAAGCATCTTTTGCCCTAAGGCCTGATCTCTCCTTAAAGACCTCGACCAAGAATCAAAAGAAAAAGAGCCTGGAATGTATCTGTGGGGAGCAAGCTCCACCCAATGGAGGCTTCCGTAATACAGGTGGAAAAAATGCTGTCCCTACCAAAGGACTCCACACAATTAGTGTGGAAAGCGGGAATGATTCCCAAAGGAGGCTTTGGACCCTGGTCTGTATGTATTTTGTGGATGTGGATTTTTATGGCTTTCGGGGCTACCTGCCCTACTGTAGGCACATTGTCAATGGAAAACCGCTAGTTATGGCCAACGATCTTTGCCATTTAAGATCGTTGGAGTGGGTTTATCAGGAAGAGGATGGTGTGCATAATGGTCAGACAGGGGAGGATAAATTGAGACCCGAGTCCACCCAGCTGTTTCTCAGGGGGGTCTTATGAATGTAAGCCCTTTTTACAGACAATGATAGTGAATCCTGAAACAATTAAAGAGTGAAATATGGTAGCAACCATACTTGGGTAAAAACTGCTGTTTGAATTTTAACCCTGCTATTCTGGCTTTGGCACTCGCTTACTTGCTTAATCATAGGGTAGTTGCCTCAGCTTCCAGATTGAGACCTGGAGGCTAAAGCAGTTTTCCTGTGCCTGTGGACCAGGCCCACAGGAGACTGATTCCCACTGATTCAGTAGCTTCAGGAGTAGACACTGTAGATAACCTTTAAAGGTTAGCCACTGAGCTCTGCTTCTGTACTATCTGCTATCACAAGATAGGGCCACATTCCAACGTCCAGCAGGATGTGGCTGGGATCGACCCTGCCGGCTGTTCCCAGCCTTTAGAATTTAGAACAAAGGAAAATTCTTGTGGTGTAGACCTTTAAAAGGACTGCCTACACCTGGAACGGTGCTGTCGTGAGTGTGGCCACCTGCATGTGGTGTTCTTGCGGCCATCCTGTCCAGTTCAATAAATACTTGCCTGCTTTTTTAAATCAATCATCAGTCTCTAGTGGTCTTATTTTGAACCCAAAGTTCAACCCCACAACAAAGAAGCCATACATACTCTGGACTTCATGGAAATCCTTGAAGATTCAGAGTCAATTTGCTGCCTATGAAATCTACAACAATATCCCACCTGGCCTAATGCAAACTGCAGTGAAGAGTGAGGCTGCCACCCTTTCAGATCAAAATACTACACACAACCAGGCCCCTGCTTATATGTGAACCCCAGGATGGACAAGAGAGGTTATAGTGGAACCTAAGGTTGGATGACATATTGGAAATCAGTGACGCATCACAAAACTTACTGGGTTTAGGGGTTACAGTCCACAGCTGGTCATCTTCACCTTCTGTGTCGCCACCAGTGGCAGGTACCCACCCTACACAGGAGTCTGGCCATCATGGAAGCAGAACCCTTCTGGCAAACAGCTACCCTTTTACATTAACTGAGGTTTGGGCTCCAAAACATAAACAATGCTGGCTGGCTGGCTCTGTTGGGCACGAATGCCCAAAGCTCCCGAATCCCAGGAAGCGCTCTTGCTTTAAATGGACCCCTCAAGGAGCTGTCAGGTTTGGGGTGAGAATTGATAATGGGTAATTACCAACTTAATGATTAAAATTGGCCCAGTTTTGCTAAAAGATGCTTCTGTCCTTGTTTCCCTGAGACTTTTCCCATGATTTAAACGCAGGTAACCTCAGGGAATAAACCTAAGGTATTTACACTATTGGTGGGTGCTGACTAGTGGGAACAGGTTAACCTTTTCCTACCAGTACAGGTGGTAAATATGTCACAGGTCTGGCTAACACAAGGCACTGAAGGATTAGGGTCTGTCACAGATCATTGCGGTACCTCTTTAATTTCCTGTGTGACTTGTGCTTAAAGCCACTATTATGAGGGATATAGACACAGATATTGTTACCTTAATGATGACATTCATAAATGGTTTGGAGCTATAAACTTGGCTAACAATCTACTCAGTAAAAATTTTTCGGGAAAGTCCACAATTAGCCTTCACTTTTGAGGCTCAATAGTACATCTTTACCTCATCACCCTTTTGAGTACTTAAACAGCCCTTCATTTACAGAAAAGGGATTTTTCAGCAGGGAACTGGCTTCCCACTCCGAAATTCCACCAGAAACTCAGCTTTTGCATTAGTCCGCATTGGACTAACACTCTCACAGACCATTTACAGCCTGAGTGAACACCTCACTGAGAGGGGATGGATAATCCCCCCTATGGTACAAGGCCCCTTCCAATCTGTTAAAATGTTGGGTTATATTTGCAATTCAGAAGGGTGAATTATTCCCAACCCAGTAAAAGACAAGCTCTCAGCACCCTAACTTCCTACATCAGTAAAGGGATCCAACCAACATTTGGGGGGATGTTTGGATTCTAGCACTAATACATTCCTTCCTCCAGTATTTGCAGACTCCTTTCTATTTGTCACTTTTCCTCTTTTCAGTTATCAAAACTGAAACCCTTACTGGCACTAAGCCAATTGCCTATGGTTCCTATTATGTCCTGAGTAATGGTAAAGCTCTCTATAGAATTGGGTCAGCAACAGAGGCCTCCTTGTTAAAATGAAAATGGTATCTACAATATTTAGTTAAATTCAGCCTTACTAGAGTGTCACACTCTATGAGCAAATAGCCACATTCCCTGCCACCTGGTTGGAAGAAGGATGGCTAGCACTTTCAAAATAAGAAAAACCAATGGTCTTTCTTTAACAGTGAAGTGATCAGTGGATAGAATGGAGTCAGTCAATGGAGAATTGCAGCCCATGACTATTCAAAATACTCCAGTTTCCATATATGCTTATTACTTTAAGCCAGTGGTCAGCAAACTCATTAGTCAACAGAGCCAAATATCAACAGTACAACGATGGAAATTTCTTTTGAGAGCCATATTTATTAAATTTAAACTTCTTCTAATGCTACTTCTTCAAAATAGACTTGCCCAGGCAGTGATATTTTGTGGAAGAGCCATACTCAAGGGGCCAAAGAGCCCTATGTGGCTTGCGAGTCACCGTTTGCAGACCATGGCTCTAAGAATCAGTCATGCCCTTAGCAAAAACTCTCCTAAGGTTCACATTTCACAGACATGTTCCTGGTTGGTGGCTAATGAGCTAGCTATTTGATTGGAACTTTAGTAAAATCAGTGCTAGAAATTACCAGGCCAAGGCATTTGGAATGAAGAGATACGGGGAAAACTAATCAGATTGGCTCCCATTTTATCCATCTGGATGCATCATATATTTTAACTCCTTCAAAGCAAGACATGGGAGAGGCATGATACAACATCAAAGCTGATAAACTAACCAATCAACCTAAGCATGTAAGCCTTCTGAAGAAGGTAGAATCCCAGAGCTGTATCACCTTCTACCAACAGGCACATGAGAAATCAGGGCATCATAGGGTGACAAAAACAGATTGTTAATAAAGGAGCTGACCATTTGCACAAAGCCATTAGGGAATGGCCCACATGCCAGAAATCTAGATTTCGGGTCTATCGCATGGGAGAAGAAATTTGCAGAAAAGGGCAAGTTGGAACCTGCAAATTGATTTCAGTGTGCCTCTCTTACCAGCAGCAGGAACAACTGAATTTGCCTTAACAATGGTAGTTACCTCCACAGGCCTTCTACTGACTTACCTATGCAAGGTACCTACCTCTACTGTCATTGAAAGGTGAACAAAACAGCTTTCACAGCCTTTGAGAGTAAGATCAAGGCTCCCATCTTATCGCAAAGCAAATACAAAAATGGGCACTATAAAATATTATTACAAAATAAATCAGCAGGTAACACAGGAATACATTAATGGGCTTTTAAAACAGGAACATAGAGGACGATGTTCCCCAAAGTGGTCAAAATGCTACCCATTGTCCTGATCATACAGCTCATTAAATCCACACTCCCTGATCCAACCAATGGCATAATCACACGATATTTAATTTCACAACAACTGAGAGACTGCCAATAGACATACTACAACCTCTTCTGATCGTACCAAATACAACAGAATGAGCAGCTTTTGTGGACATGGTAGTCCTGACATTGCATCCACATGGTGCCCTCACCATTCCAATCTCCCTCACAGGGAATCCAGAGCCTACCATTTCCCCTCCATCCTGATAAGGTGGACCACCAGTTTGGGGCCATCCTCAGCCTGAGCCGGCTCACTGTCAGTGGGAGCCAAGCAAACCACCACCACAACTGGGAGAGGCCACCCACATATTTTGTGGGACCAAAATGGACCTGTTCCTGACACCTGGGAAGTGGCACTAATCACCATCATACTGGGTAACAGCCTTTGGGTGGTTCTCAGGGAACAATAAGCTCACCTACCCCTGGTTGCAGGTGACTTCTGACCTCTGACTTTAACTCCTACTCTGCTTCTGTGCCACTTCCTTATCTGAGAAATTTCTACTCACTCCCACTCCATGTCCATATTACAGAAAGCACACCACAGAGAGACACACAATACAGGCCACACTGAGACGATGGGGACTACTCCTTTGGTTCTTCGGGTTGTCAATCAGCACTGAAGTTAACACTCCTCCTCCTATTTTTTGTGACTGCTGGCAGCATCCTTTCTGACTAAGCCAGACTCTACATACCACTGGTGACTCACAGACCCTTTCTAAGCATTTAGGCCAACTTTTACTTCAAATCAGATGAAACCCTGATTTGAAGTGCCATAAATAGAGCAATGGGATACTACCTATCAAGTCTCATATAAGAAGTATCTAGAGATAGAGTGTACCAAATATCACAACCAGGATGCTCATTATTGGTACTATCAGGTGAAAAATACTAATTCAGAGAGAATGCCAACAACCCTTATGGGAATACAGAAATAACATGTCTCCCACTAATCCTTGAGATGATAAATGTAACCCCTGCCAACAATGTATGATTTTAAAACTCTTGGCCTCTCTGTTCATTACAATGATCTCTCTCCCTCTAGTGTGAGCCTCATTCATAGAGGCAGAAATTGTGTTAACAAAGTGGCCAATGGCATATTACCATAGGCCACCTCACTGGATGCTCATCAATATATACAAGGAAGGCAATGTATACAACATACTATTACCTGGACTTAGGCATCTCTAAGAAATTAGAGATTTAAAAAATTCACATATGCCAAAACAGGTTTGGCTCAGTGGATAGAGCGTCGGTCTGCGGATTGAAAGGTCCCAGGTTCAATTCTGGTCAAGGGCATGTACATTGGTTGTGGGCACATCCTAGTAGGGGGTGTGCAAGAGGCAGCTGGTTGGTGTTTCTCTCTCATTGATGTTTCTAATTCTCTATCCTTCTCCCTTCCTCTGTAAAAAATCAATAAAATATATATTTAAAAATTTACATATAAGTGCACCCATGTAGTTCAAACTCGTGTTGTTCAAGGGTCGACTGTATATACATATTTCAAATCATTATGTTGTGCACCTACAACTAATAAATGTTATATGTCAATTCTATCTCAACTTGAAAAAAATATAAATATCTCACTTTACAGAATATAGAAATAATAATGAAAAGACTAGTAGTGAAATTATCCTGGGAGGAAATTTATTGGTGTAGTCATCTTCTCCCAAGGAGCTATTCCTGAGGCTTTGAAAGCTGTATAAATGAGTTCCCTAATAGAAAAGTCTCCCCTAGTATGGAAACAATGGAGCAATGCACAGTGAAACAGCAACATTATAATAAACAGGAACAGACTGGGCCAAAATGTAAAGTATACTTGCTGTCCATTTTTTAAACAACTTACTACCTTCAAGGATCTGGTGTGTGAGTGCCTTGTACTTCAGGGACTAATTTGAAGCATGGCTAAATTAACTTATTTTTTTCAAACCACCTGAAGTCCTTGTAAAACCTATCCCATGCCCATGGATACACATTGATGTTACTTACTTTTGACAGTAAGGAAGGAAATTCAATCACTAAGACACACCAATCTGAGTAAGAAGGAACCTACAAATGCCTACCAAGCCAAACCTACGTATAGCCTTGGCCACAACAATCATTTATCTGCATGCTGGGCTTGATTCCAACAACCCAATTTTAGTACACATAGCATTAAACCTCTCCCCTGGCCAAACTCTCCCATAAATATCACTCATCAAGTCAAGTCTATCCCTCTCACCATTGACATCCAACAAGAGCATCGACAATCCAATGATTTTATGTGAGGCTTCTCACACAAATGTATGGGCAATGGTGGAGTGAGAACATAACCTATTTAGTTGACCCAGGTACTGAGAGTGAGGTAGAAAGCATCCAAGCCTGTTTGTAACATTGTATACTCCTATTCCCACCACTTGGAATTGTACTAAAGCCACACAAATTTACTTGTCCTAGGGACAGAGTGTACAGGTACAGGAGCCAGGTAGACCTGAAAGAGAGTCAAATTGCCTCCACTATCACAAAATTTCCCTCCAATCAACCCTGAAACATATTTCCTGCACTTGGATTTGGCTCAAGATTCCATACGACTTTGTTTCAGCGGTGGACATCCTCTACCCCCCAAACATACCTGTTTCCACACACCATTCTGCCACAGCTCTCCAGTGCCACAATGAGCTCTTGCAGTAGTCCCCCTGGTACTAATCCTTCTGGGACCACTTATTCTAGGGACAGTAGGAACAGCCTCACTATAAGCAAAAGAAACACAGATAACTGTATCCAAGGAATTATCCACAGAAATTTAAAAAATGGTCCAGGAATTGGAACTGGGGTGAATCCCAGTATATTTTAGGGACAATGGTGTTACATAACTGTATAGCTGTAGACTACTTATTAGCTGTAAAATGGGGGTGGGGGAGTTATATGCATTTACTTACAAATATTGTTGCATGTGGCTCAAAAACACTCCCCAAGTTTTACAGATAGACAGAGACTGTTGTGAAAGGGGCCATAATGTCAATGTCTACTGACTACATTGATTGATTAAGTCAAAATCTTCTCATTTTCTGATCTATTTTCCTGGCTTTCCTCCTCTAAGTGGGCCAACTGGCTGTAAATGGGATTTGAATTTCTACTTTGTGTCCTTATAGAATTTGGGGTCTTTAGAATGCTTTTTCACTGTCTCCAAACACAAGCATTACAAAGTTAACACACAGATTATAAAACAACATGGAGCCAGGGATGTGGGGAGGAAAGATCTCTGTAGAAACAAGCCAAAGATGCTCCTGTATGTTGTATGCCCCTGCATATTGACCCTTATGCTGTTTCCTTCTTCACAACAGTCTGAAACCTCTAGCTCAAAGCCTGCTGGTACCTGTTAGGCACATTCTCTACCTTTCCCCTGTGCTCCATTATGCCCTACCTGGGCTCTCACCTCCCTGGCAGTTTTCCTGTTATTCTCATTACAGGTTTCACAAGACATGGTTAATAGCTTTTAGTTTCCAGTAAACTGCCTCACCCAGTTTTCAGCAGACTGCCTACTGAACTCCCATCTGCACCTGGCCTGACCAATTACTCTGACCTACATAGGAGACATAAATATCCCATCCCCCTACTCTTTCTCACTGACACCATTTTGGGGCTCAGCCCATCTGGTTTCCAGATGACCTAATCCTATATAATAAAAGGGCAATATGCAAATAGACTGAGCCACAGAACAACCAATCAAAACATAATATGCTAATGATATTCTAAGGCAGCTCAACCACTTGCTATGACTTGCACTGACCACCAGGGGGCAGACAATCAACTGGTGGACCAGTCATGATATGCACTAACCACCAGGGGGCAGATGCTCTAACCTGTAGGTTAGCTTGTTGCTGGGGTCCGGCTGATTGGGACTGAGCAAGATGGGTCAGTCATGCCTTGGAGGCCAGCCATGCCCTCCCATGGCCCCTCCCCAGCCCAATCATGCATGTATAATTCTTTACCACTTTAAGTCTCATATGTTCCTCCTTGCATGACCCTAACATCAGTAATCCACAGTCACCTATCTTGGTTTCACCCCCACAAAGCTAAGCCATTTCCTTAAACTGTAAATATCTTAACTTCTTCATGACTGTCCCCTCCTCTAGACAAGAAATATTCTTTCTCAGGCTTTCTGGGTATTTTCGCCTCTGGGTTCCCTACATTAGTTGTCTCAAAAAGCCTCTCTATGATGTGGTAAAGGGACCTCTCACTGAGCCTTTGGATCATAAAGCCAGCATTCTCGCCCCTTTAATGCTCTGAAAACTGCTCAACCCTTGGCTCTCACCTTAACACTTCTCAACCATCCAAGCCCTTCATCGGATGAAAGGAAGGACATCTCAATTGGCCTCCGAGGCCAGAATTCAGGGCCACACCTCAAGTTTGTTGCCTATTTTTCTGAACAGTTGGACCCTACTGATAGGGACTGGCCTGACTGCCTTTGGGCTCTAGGAGCGGTGACCCTTCTGGCCCAGGAAAGACAGAAACTTACCTTCTCCCAGCCAATGGTGTCTATTCCCCACATGCACTCTCAGAACTTATCTCCACCCAGGCCGCCCTCTTTTCCCCCTCCAGACTCCAGGCCCTTCACCTCACCCTCATAGAAGCTCCATATTACCTTATGCCGAAGCACCTCCCTAAACCCAGCTACTTTACTTTCTCTTCCACCTTCTGATGACAATGAACAACACTTATGCCCAGATCTAAATTTTAGCAGCTGTATTTCCCACACATCAGCAATACACCTCTCCCCCAGGTGGCAGACACCTGGTTCATAGATGGCAGTGCCAGTACACACAACCGTTGATGCATGGCGTTATTCAGTTGGCAACAATACCCACGCTATAGAATCAGGGGCTCTGCCCTGCCCCCAGCACCTCCTCGCAGAAGGCAGAATTTATAACCTTTACTCGAGCATTAACTATAGCAACTTGGCAGACTGTTGACTGTTGGTCAACATCTAGACCAACTCCCACTATGCCTTTAACATCCTCTACTCACATGCAACAGTCTGAGGAGCAGGGTTTCCTCACAACCAGAGGGTCCCCGATCACCAATGCCAACCTCATTCTTAAGCTTCTTCAGGCCACAAGATTCCCTAAAGTGACAGCTGTAATCTAGTGCAAGGTGCATAAACTGATACAGAACTCATTGCTCTAGGGCAGTGTTTCCCAAACTTCTCTCATGATGAGAATCACTTGGTGGAGTTGTTAAAATACAGATTCCTGAATCCCAACTAAGAAGTGCTAAACTAGAATTTTTGGGAACATATAGGTAAAATTGTATACTTAACTAGTGCTCTAAGCTTAGTAATAAAATATACAATTTTACCTATATGTAACTTAACCTATAACTAAAATTCTAGTTTATCACTTCTTAGTTGGGATTCAGGAATCTGTATTTTAACAACTCCACCAGGTGATTCTCATCATGAGAGAAGTTTGGGAAACACTTCCCTAGTGAACAACAATGCAGACAGGAAGGCAAGAATGGCAACCACATACCAATGTATGGAATCCCAGCTCTTAGCTATCCTCACTTTACACTCCTCTTACAACCACTGAAGAAATCTCCCAACTCACACAGGCAGGAGCTGTTTGGGAAGGGTCCTGGCTCACCATCGCAGGAAAACTGATCATCCCACAACAACAGACAGTCCAAATCCTAACCCCAATACACAACTCTCTCCATGTAGAATGTAGGCCCCTCCTAAAATTCCTTAAACCCCTGATCATTAGTCACCAGATGGCCACACACCTCAAGAACATAATCAATGTTCTACTTGCTTTCAGACCTCTCCCCAGAGTTCCCTCAAAATGTCCCCATCTTTTTTCACTCACCAAGCCAAAGGACAGATACCTGCTCAAGACTGGCAGGTTGACTTCACACACAGACCCCTTGTAAGGTGTTTCAAATACCTACTAAGCTTTGCAAACACTTTCTCTGGTTGGGTAGAGGCCTTTCCTGCCACCTCAGAAAAGGCCACTGAGATAGTTAAGGCCCTTGCTGAACATCTCATTTTTCACTTTGGCCTGCCCACCTCCCTACAACTGGATCCTGGTCCAGCCTTCATATCTAAAGTCAGCCAAGGGGCTGCCACTGCCCTTCAGATCCATTGGAACCTACACATCCCTTACCATCCTCAATCCTCTGGCAAGGTTGGGAAAATGAACTCAATCCTGAAACAACACCTCACTAAAAACTAAGTCTTGAGATCCAAGAAACCTGGATCACTCTACTCCATTTAGCCCTAATTCACATTCGATCCCCCGCATTCCTTAGCTCTTTGCAACTTTCATATGGTAGATCCTTCCTACTTGGAAACTTCTCAACAGCCTCTAGCCTGTTGGGAGATTATCTCTCCACCCTCAACCTCCTTTGGCAGTATGTCAACACAGTTCTCCCCAGGCCTACCCCTGACTCTACCTTAATCCTCCACTGGAGCCAGGAGATTGGGTATTCCTCCAGACATTCTATATCAAGGGAGTGCTGAAGCTCAAGTGGACAGGCCCACACCAGGTACCCCTGACCACACCAACAGGGATACGCATCCTGGATCCATTCCTCTAAGTTGAAGTGAGCCCCTGCACCTCAGGCTCCAAGAAACTTGTATCAGAGCAACTCACCTCAAACTTACAAAAATTTTTCAGGAACGGTAAGCCCCAGTGCCAGTTTAGGTCACAGAAGGCAGAACTTATAACCTTTACTTGAGCATTAACTATAGCAACTGGGCAGACTGTCAACATCTAGACCAACTCCCACTATGCCTTTCACATCTTCTACTCACATGCAATAGTCTGAGGAGCAGGGTTTCCTCACAACCAAAGGGTCCCCTAGACCTTTACCCTAATCCCCTATGAGCATAATGCCACGCATTGACTGTTATGTGTACTGGCACTGCCATCTTAATGGTAAGACCTTTACCCTAATCCCCTATGAGCCAGGCCTCCCCCATCACCCCTCACATTTCTGTTTGTGCTGCTCTCTTCTCTGGGGCTCCTGCCCCAGCCAGCCCCTTCCCTACCCAATGACATACCACAGAACAATTCTGTGATCTTATCTTACCCTTACTCAAAGAATTCCCTTCTCTTTGTCCCAGTGCTGAAACACAGTTCCTTTCTTGTGGGATTGTTATCTTCAGGGTGATTTCATAGACTTTTCTTGGGACCAAATAACCTGCTGGCTAGAAGTGAACTCAGGATTAACTCAACTAGAATTTAGTCTCATGATAGACCAGGAGGCTCTTATTCACCATTTATCTCCCTTGTCATTTTTAATTTTTTAATGTGCCTTTGCCTTATGCCATCTGGTTGGAATTACACCCATCATCGCTGTTAGTCTACAATGATCTCCCCAAGCCTTCTCCTCCTCTTATTGTGATGCAAGTCTACTCCATCCCTCTTAAAAATCTCCTAAGTCTTCACTATCTCTTTAGAATTGTCAACCTAATATATTATCTCTTCAATATCACCAACCCCACTCTCACACAAGACTGCTGTCTCTGTCTTCCCTTCTTATCAACTAGCTAGATAGATGGCAGCCCCAACCTCCTTACACACATGGGCCAACTCCCGTCTCTCTGTCCTCTGTAAGCTACATGGAGAGCCCTGTTTCAACTCATGTCCCTTGATGAACTTTAAAACTTCCAAATCACAGAAATGACAAGAGGAACATTCACAGGCAGAGCCACTCAGTTACTCCAGTCATACTTAAACATAACCAAACACTCATCCAACAAAGTCTCCAAAGGACCAGTAAAACCTGTTTCAGCATATAGGCACCTCTTTATATCAACAGAACACTCCATGCAGAAAAGGTTTTAGGACATCTTGATCAATGCTTATGCAACTTCAGCCTTTTTCTGACTGGGCTTATTTCATTATCCGAACAGTCCCTTTTCTGAGCCTGGCTTACCATCTCAGCGACCTTCCTTTACAGAATCATGATTCCACACTTTCCTACTATTATTTTCATTCTAATTTTTGCCTCAATAATTATCCATGTTATTAAAATTGTAAAAAATAGTTGAAAATGATATCAATGAGACAAAAGCAGGATTAAGACAAATTCATGCATTTAATGATATCAGAAATATCTCTGCACTAGAAAAACTTTATTCTTGTCTCAAGAAGAGTTCGAATGGAAATACTGCATATTATCCTTCAAGTTATAAAGATGGGAACACCTGAAAAAACAACGCCTTATTTTCTCTTTTGATTCTCCTGTAGATGTTCATTTTTTATCTTCAATTGTATAGTCTTTTTTCCTTTTCTGAATTGTCCTAGTGATGTGTTGTCCTGTTTTGTTAGTTTACGTGGAGATAACAGAAGGAGATGCAGATGAGTTTGGTAATGAACCTTATCCATAAACTTTTCACTGTCAGTGGCACTGGTCACCAGAAAAGTTGTCGAGGAAAACAGCCACTTGTCTTGTGAAGCTTTCCCAAAAACATCTTCAGAGCTGCTTTTTCTTTCTCAATCTCCCTAAACCGGATAGTTAATGCCTTCTGGAGTTTTTGAATGTGGAGCCTAGTCCTCTTTTCCTCTCCAAGGTTGTTCACCAGGGCTTTTCGCAAGTATACAGCGTCTCCTATTTTCATGGTGCTTTTCTTCACTGTGTAGCTCACTCCATGCATATTCAAACTTTGGCAGAGGAGGTTCAAGACATGAGGAAGAGGCTGCCTGTAAATGCCTCAGTAAAATGATTCTCCTGCAGCTTGGAATGTCAGAACCATGGCACCACGGGAACAGAGACTCAGAATCTTGGAGATGAATGGCATCAGAGGTTCACTTAACCCAATCTTCATATGGACTGATAATACATTTTTAAGCTTATATATATAGTTAGATTAGAAACAGATGAGTATTTTGATGGATCAGAATGGCCGTTAGGGTGCCTGTTGCCTTTTTGTGCTTACACTGAGATTGAATAGTAAGTCATTTAGGTTGAATGGTAAGTGCCTTTAGGTATTCATAATCAGGTTCAAATTGTTCATGGATAGAGAGAAATAGAAAGTAGATTCAATAATTCAGTTTAGTTTTAGAAACTATAATTCATTCCTGTATGAATTCACTTCAAGTTGCTAAATACTTGAGTGTTATCATTTGTCTAAGTATTGGATTGGACTTAAAGAACTTCCTCATGAAGGATCTATTTTTCAGACAAGGAAAGGAAAGAGGGAAGTACACATGTATTTATTCACACTTGCAAAAAACCCTTAAGAAATAGGATAAATGAAAAACAAAAGAGATTATAGAGATGGAAAGGGACAGGAGGCAAGATGCAAGGGTGGGAAAATGGAAATAGGGCAGAAGGCACAGGAAGAGAGACACTTCTTTGAGTATACCCTTTGTTTTTACATTTAAAAATATGTTAATTTTTCATGTGCTCAAAAATAATTAAAATAAAAAAAGATTGGTGGCACCCCCTGCTTTTTCATGTGTGTTCTAGGGATTTTGAGAGCTAGGTTCTGTCTGTTGGAGAAAGAAACTAAATAAAAAAGGAAAGCTATAATGTACTCTGTGGTGCTGGACTGGAATTGGAGATGTCAGTATGAAATTATGGCTCTGTGAATCAGATAAACTCACAGTTCTAAAGATCATTATGAATTTGTAATTCTATTAATCAGTGTGAGTTCATAGTTCTATAAATTGTATAAATCCTTATAAAGAATGGGTCGCAATAAACTGTCTTCAAATATGCCTTAGGGACTTTGGGACTCTCCTCCATATGGTTTGAGCCCCATTTATACTTCTTGGACACAAAATTCTAGACTGGGCAGAATACAGCTTTTATGTCCCTCTCTTTGGGGTTTAGCTATAACTTTTGCCTAAACTGTGATTATATTATTTCTGTTAATCCCATTATGAGCAGAAACATTTTTAATCAGCAGCAGAAAACTTGAATAATGTAGAATGTTCCTAAATAAATAGGAAGACACATTTTTCTCCTAACAGGATAGCACCATCAATTGTCTTTGTTTTTATCGAGGTACTAGAGGCCTGGTGCATGCATTCGTGCACCAGTGGGGTCCCTCGGCCGGGCCTGTTTCAGACTTATCCCCATAGGCCTGGCTGAGGGACCCCACCCTGCATGAATCCGTGTACCAGGTCTCTAGTATGCATATACCTGTAAGATCTTTGGTTAATCTCTTCCCGCCCTCCACCTCCTGCTTTCCCTCTGAGATTCATCAGTCTGTTCCATGTTTCCATGCCTGTGCATTGAGTATCTGCCTCCTGGTGGTCAGTGTGTGTCACAGCTACCGGTCAAACAGTTGAATGATTGAATGGTCACTTAGGCTCTTGAATATATAGATAATTGGCATATAACATTGTATTCGTTTCAATTGTACAACATAATGATTCATTGTTTGTATATATTGCAAATGATCACCACAACGTCTAGTTAATATCTTTCCCCATAGATAGGTACAAAAGTATTTTTTTTTTCTTGTGGTGAGAACTTTTAAGATCTACTCCCTTAGCAACTTTCAAATATAAAAATACAGTATTAATTACTATCACCAAGCTGTATGTTGCAGCCTATGTCTTAATTTTATAATCGGAAGTTTGTATCTTTTGACCCTCTCTATCCATTTTGTGCACCCTTCCCCTACCCTCTGGCTCTGTCAATCTGTTCTCTGCATCTATGATCTAATATTTGTGTTTTAGAATTTATGTATGTCAGATAATATGGTATATGTCTTTCTCTGTCTGACTTACTGCACTTAGCATAGTGCCTTTAACGCCCACCCAGTTGTCACAGTGTCAGGATTTCTTCCCTTTTTAATGGATGAATAAAGTTCCATTGTATTATAAATATATTTTCTTTATTCATCTGTTGATGGACACTTGTTTCTATTTCCTGACAACTGTGAACCATGCAGCACTGAGTAAGGGGTAATAATATCACTTTAAGACAGTGATTTCATTTCCTACACAGATATGGGATTTGGGATTATATGGTCGTT